>JAMQGT020007342.1:0-171812 GCA_024447675.2 Pterophyllum scalare | reverse complement strand
CAGACAATGAAAGATCCCTGACATTAAACCTGATCTCAAAGCAAAGGTCAAACTCACTGAAGATCTCCACTTCTAAGACTAAGGCAGAAATGGTGCAGGTCAGTAACAGCTACAAACTGACAAAAGGTGTGCCAGCTACACAAGTCAGTTATTAATAACTCTCACATTCACTGCACTGTCATCTTTAATAGTGCTAGCACCTCCAGCTGCATTTACAGGTCAGCTAGTCCAGCTGAACGGAAACACTACACTAATTAATTTTATTAGATCTGCATCCTGAGCCAGTGTGAACATTATTAAAAGCTGGCATGTTATGCCGTCTTTGCTCGAGTTCACCAAAATGAGTCCTAGAGCACCGAGGCGTTTAGCCATGCTGGGGCTCAGACATGTTATTTTGTGAAAAAGACGTTTTGATAAGCACAAAGAAAGCGTAGGGGAAATGATGTGTGGCGCAGGGATGTTTGGAACATCATCACACGTGTTATTTCTGAAGTGGCGTGAACTGACGCTGACGATCGCTGCTAGGCTGCTAGATAAGACTAAACTACGCAGCGGTTTTAGCCAATCTGTGTGCTTTGTCTAAAAGTGTACGTTGTATTGTAATGACTATTGTGAAAAAAATGATGTTTCTCCTGCCACCTTTGGTTATGGTTATGTTACACTGTAACCTGCGGGACTGTGGGGAACTACAGAAATGCTACCATGTAACTGAAATATGAATTTGAAATAACAGATTTATTTTTTAGTCATTAGTGAATTTTTTTTTTTTTAAAGAGAACTATTAATGTGCATTAAATATGTAATGCATCATAATAAAATGCTGCACTCTGTGTCTAAAAATCGACTCCAGACTTTGCATATTCCTATTTTACATATTCTTTTGAGTGTTCAACACACTTGCATCCCATCCTCACCTATACTTTTACAGCTTTCATATCTGTGTGTCAAACAAAAACTTAACTACTCACCTGTCGGACAAAGATGCTTTTTACTGACTACCTCAAACCACCCCTGCTCTCTTACACTGATGCCAATCTTCCTCCTTTCATTCTTTCTCATGTTTGGATACTTCATAAACATTAGAGTGACATAATAGCAATGATACAGATGAAAACAAGGATAAGCGCAGTAGTAAAATCTGCAAAACATTTGTGAAGGTGAAAGGAAAAGGTGCATCATCTTTCTGCTTAAAGCTTGATTCATTGGCTTTAAGTACAGATATTAGTAGATATTTATGCTAATCTTTGTTTTCTCAGAACATGAGCAGATGGTTACGATCTGATCAAGCGCACAGCTCCAGAATAAATACTTTCCAGTTAGCAGGGCAGTGTTTTTCATCTTGTAGGGAACAAAAATGCTGTCCTCTGTTAAATTACAGTGAACTCTGACCAACTGGAGTGACACACTCTTATTGCAATATATAACTAGATTTGAGAACTGCAACAAACGTGGTGCTATTGCATCAGCCGCCATCATTAAGAGGGAGATTAATCTTTTCCCTTGGTTGTCTCGCTGCGCACTCGCACACACACATGCACCCACACACTCACACTAACGCACACGCACAAACACACATATGCATATAAAGTGCTAACCAAAGCGACGCAAGCAGGTTTTCTTGGCTTCAGTCATTAACTGATTGTTTTCTTTTTTCTTTTCAGAGGACACATGACTGCGGCTGCATCAAAGTGGCTGCAGCCTCTAGTAAGCACAGCACAGGTTGACACACTGCCAAATGGCTGCATCTCGTGTTAGTGTCAATTTCCATTAACCATTAGAAAATTGTGACAGGCCAATTATGAATCAATCTTCGCTCTCCCCTCCTACACTCCCCCTCCTTCTGCCTCTTCATCATATGTTGCTTTAGAGAGACATATGTGTTTAGTCTATTAAAAGAGACAGCCGGCGTGCTTTGGGGAGGTGACCCTGGGGCTGGATGACAGCTTCAGTTACACTAACACATGAGCTCTCCTCAACCCTCCCCACCCACCCAATCATACACACAAACCTGCTAAGCAGCTAAGTGAGCTTTGGTCCCTCACCTCCCCAACCTCCAACCTTGAACCCCTAACCTTCCATCTTGGCTGATCTCGTAAGAGAGCAGCAGCAGTGTGTGTGTGTTTTTGTGTGTGTGTGTGCGTGTTACTTTTACAGCTGGTTAAAGGGGACCAGGAGGAGGAACTAAGTTGAAAATTAAACCGATGGTTAGTTCTATAGGTGTCAATGGCTCCTTGTTTTCGCAGTCGGCCTCATTCTGCTGCTGATTTAATTAAGTTTAGGAAATGATAGAATAACTGCATCCACCTGTGGCAGTTCACTTTGTACTAATCTCTTCATTTAGCTGCCTAACCCCAGTCTGCAGATAGCTGCGTTCACACTGTGGCTGACCTCTCGCGCTCATGACTCGTGGGGAAAGCTTCCCAGAGTGACACTTGGAACATTTAAAATGTTTCACTTCATTTAAACAATTCGATTATGAGGGATAAAGTGGTGCCGCATCTCAACTATGATTGTATTTGGACTAAATGTGGTGGTGGGGGGGGTCATTTCTAAAACTCATAGTTAGAGCTAACAAACTGAAAGTGGTGTTTTAGTTGGTGTCTAAATGTTAAGGGGAAAGGTGGACAGAGAAAAATTATGATATGTTCTGCGAGGGACCTGCATCAACTCTAATTTGTGTTACATCATCCATCAAGGGAAACGTCTCCTGCAAGGACATACAAGGCCGCTCGAGGCAAGTTTGGGAATTATAGTGAGAACTGACAAGGGACACTAAATTGCAGATTTGAAGTGGTGGATTCTGATGTCATCCAGGGACTTTCCCATGAAAAGCCACCTGCTATTGTGCCCTCAAGCAAGGCATTAACACCCCCAAACCGCTCCACTCGAGTCCCCCGATGGCCGGCAGTGCAGGAATGACGCTTTATTTGGGTGTTTAAAGATGCAGCGCTGCTGAAATGGTAGGCATAGTCAAATGAATGAGCTGAACTTCAATAGCCATTAAATTATATGAAGTAGCAATCAGTAGACTGCACGATACTGTCACCTTTACCAGGCGTGCAGCTGTGTGGTGTCATCGCGGATAACCGTGAGACAAGAACAGTTAATTTAAGCATCGTCGATTTTATTTTTACATAATTTTACCATTTTCTTTGAGGCAGGTATAATCAAATACACCTACCTCGAAGAAGGTTTGTATGCATGATGTGATACCGAAGGTCCTGCAGAGTAAGAGCATGCCAACTTAACAAGTATAAACAGCTTAGGACCCCAGAAACCTCCCTTGATGGCAAATTAAGTAAACTGCAGTTGAAAGGGGAATAAAAAAAATCTTTCCATTAAATGGTCCCTCCCCAATGGGCCATTTTTTTTAAAACATATTTTATGCCGTTTCTCTCATGTAGACATATTAGCCGTCTGTTTGACAACACTGTGCCCATTTTAAACCTTGAGGTTAAACCCACTGAAGTTCCCTCCGAGTTGGTGCCACAAATCAGGCATAACATGATGGAAAGAAGCAGAAAAGAGAGGGAAAATAGAAGAATGACAACAATGTGAATGAGAGAAAGAAGGGCAGTGACAGCTCCACTTTGCAGAAACATCATGCATTTCTTGGGTATTTAAGCATGAGGGGCTCTGAGGGCTTAGCATTTCCGTAAGGCTGAGGTCTGCATTTTGACTGTGAGAGAAGAGACCAATTAGGCCATTAATGTGAGTGCTGACGGGCGGATTACTCCCCCAGCTCAGCTTCCCCCTTAAAAAACAGGCAGTAATAACAATAAAGCCAGTAATAACCCTGCTCTTAAAGGGACAGCTGGGCCAGGCGTGGAGTTCGTCTCCGAGTTCTCGTCTCAAACACACTGTACAATATAGCACTCGGTGCTTTTGGCGTCACAGCCTAATGTCCTTCACAGCTGGCTTCACATGTTTGAAGCTGCCAAAGAGTCTTTTGTACACTTCCTGGGCCCTTTGTTTGAACCCTGGACTTGGGACTCTGACACTATTGTTCAGCCATGTAGGAAGTTTTGTGTTTTCAATTAACAAGCGCTACCTTGAAGCTTCAAGGTAAAAGAAACCCAGATGATCCAAGCGCACAGCTAGAACACATGCTCTCATACACAGCCTGATACGGATACAATGCAAATTTACGCCTACGCACACAGTGGGGCCTGCATTAGGAGGTCTACTACATCCTTGCTGTATTCCTGTATTTCCAGGTTTACAGTTACAGGCCAAAAGTCAGGGGTGAAGGGTCAGTGCAGTGCACTTCTACCATCAACATCAGTCATGCAGGTGTGCTATTGAGCTCCAGTCAGCTGCAGCACAAGGACATCTACCTTGTTACTCAATTAAGGATACAGATCAACACACACACACACACACACACACACACACATAAATGCATGCACTTGTGGTCATGACCACTCTTTGGACCCCATGTAGTTGGGGTATTCTCTTACTGAGCTGGGAATAGGAGCGAGGAATCTGAGCAGCGTTGCCGCTCTGTGGACAAAAGACGGGGTGGCCCTGGAGCTCGGGCTAAGGAATCTCCAGGTTTGGGCCTGTAGACCTCAAGGTCCTTGAGGAGCCCCCTTAAACAGCCAGGTGTTCCAACAAGAGGGACTTTGTAGAACCATCAGCACGAGTGTTGTAAGGGTTCATGAGAATTACAGCCAGTTTGTTGCTTGTTAAATTTTTTTTGTTGTTTGCATTTGAGGATCTAAAAAGTTATGTTTTATTTTCATTCGGTCTTTTCTGATTGTTCAGATCATAAAGCCATAAAATCCTGGATTAAAGGGAATTTGGCCCTGCTCAGTTATTCTATTGATCCTTTGATTTTAGAGTGACTTTTATCCTGAAATTACATCTACGTTGGCTAAAAACACTAGCATGATAGACAGTGTCATCACAATGTGACGCCAGAAGTAAAGCCACTAGTCTATGGGTCATATAGTAGGGCTGGTTTGTTTGAAAGTTTTCTAGCAGACTGGATACTGAAATCCTGAAACTGGCCAATCCTTCCCAGGTTTAGTCATGCAGGGTAAAGTTGAGGCAACATGAGTGTATAGCACAAAGGGCAGTTCTTTATGTGCTGATGACTGCAGAGGACCAGCCGTGACTGGTGCAATATCTGCACCACCGATACAGCCTTCAGTAAAGCCTCGTTTCCTTCCTTAAACATATGAAACATATAGTGTTCATACAGAATCAAGGATGAGAGGTTTAAAAGAAGCAGAATTTGAAACGGCAGTCTGCAGCTGTTATTGACTTAACTTATAGTCTTAAAAGTGCAGTGTTCACGGCACGAACTATGCTCTGCAAACCTTCCAAACTCAAATATATTAAAAATAAATTATAAACACTCTATTTTAAAAGCCCCAACTTCCTTCTCTCTGGTTCCAGGAAAACATATATCACAGCTGGTGTCAGCCAGAACCAACAGTTTCTGTTTGCCCATCTGGACCAACTTGGACCAATGCAGAGGTCAAAGGTCAAATCACCACTCTTTGTCTGCTCCCCATTCTCTCGCTCTCCCTCCCGTTATAATCTTTCTGGGATTTCCTTTGTGGAGAGATTCTTACTGGCTAGCGACTCAGACTAGCGTCTGAACTGTTAAAGGGGCAGTTCGGTCCGACAAAACGCACTGCCATGGAGAGGTTCAAAGATCACAACAAAGCGGCCAATGTGTTCCGGGATGCCCCGGAACGGGTTCGATGCATAGAGGCCCTACAGGATACAAGCACTCTGGTGCCAGACACTTAGAGGTCCTGCCAGTGTTTAATCAAGCCAATCAATCTGGAAACTACTAAAAGAAATAGTTGTTTCAAGCTAAATAAACCTTTTTGTGTTAATCTCTGTAACCTGAACAAAGGTTGTGCCCCTGACCTCTTATAGTTCTACACTGCTTATAGTTCTACTAAGCACCAAACTCCATTTCTCACTTGTGTTCAGAAGTGTCCTGCATCAGGCCACAATCCCCTACAGGAAACAGTTCTGGCTCGTCAGCTAACACCTGGCTGTGCTAGCGTGTCATATCGTGAGTAATCGTATAAAGCTAATCGCTCCCAGATCAGCACATCCACGCTGACCCCGGTATAACCCCGTGACCCGGCCAGGGAACCTCGCACAGGATCAGACTGTGAACTTATCTCCCCAGAAAAAAGTCCCCACCCTTACTGTTGCTTAGAGGGATACAGGAGAGAGAGGAGTGGAGGCTGCACGGATATGACCAGATTCCTTTAGTGGGAAAATTGCTTTTATATTATTAACTAGTGGCACTAGTGTGATCAAGGGGGTTATATAACAATATAATGAATGATAACTGAGGTTAAAGGGGTTAAACAAAATATCTAAAAGAAGAATAATTGTGCCACCGGGTCTCAGAAATGAAATTATAACTTAACTTTGAAAGCAAAAGCAAAATCTTAAACAAACTGGCATCTGTGTTGGTCTATTTTTGGATATATAGAATTGGAGAACCCGTACTGTCTTTTCTCTCGTTCTCCTTACCTCACCTCATTGCCTTACTCATTTTCTCTCTCTGTCATCTGTCAGGCAGCTCAGTTCTTGGCACTCTCGCCACCTGCTCGGGACCCGCTGGATTTCTCTCCTGCAAAAAGAGCTTTGCACTGTGCCACAGCTTTCATCTGCCAGCCTATTTCCCTTTCTTTTCCTTTAGCCCACACCTCTTCTTTTCCTCCCACACTCGTTCTCGGTTCTGATCTCTGCATCTCCATCTATTTTGTGTCTTTAAAATCAGACCTTCCACTGCATTGTCAGTCCAGCCGCTGCTTGCAGTCTTTAAACGTGTTCGACTGCACGACGCTCACGTACAGCAAAACCGTCCATTTCTTTCTTGATGGTGCACAAGGTATTTACATTTTTTTGAAACCAACTAATAATTATTTTGCTTAGTAATTCCTGTTTTTTTGTTAATGAATTTCTGATTAGAGTCTATTTAAAAAAAAAAAGAAGTATTAATAATTAATAAAAATATTTAAATATTTCATTGTGTCCCACCAACAATCCAAACTGCACAGAGATGTTTTCTGCCTATAATATTAGGACAACAAATGATAACGTGTTTTAAAATTAGTTCTTAATTCTGTCGATTAACAAAACGTATTAATTGTTTCAGCTGTAATACATATATTTTATTCATTAACAAAACTTTAAAATGCCATATTCAGCCAGGCAAGATTCAAAATATTTTTATGAGCTTCTGTTTTTCACATTAGCACTTAGTAATTTAACTGAACTAATTAACATTCGAGCATCAAATGGACACTTTGTCGGCTGATTCTGGCTGTCGGTGCCACGGCACTGTGTGGACGGATCATGCCAAGACAAACACCACCAGCGAGAGTCTCCTTTTATTTAGGATCCAAACGCACTGCCGTGGCCCCGCCGCCTCTCCCTCTTCCTCCACTTCTTATTCGCTGTCCCAGTGTGTGAGGAGAGCAGTGGTGGGGTGGGGGTCAGGAAGAGGTTACTCAAATACAGTGAGCTTAGTCTCTCCATGCTGTCCATTAACTATCAAAACATGTGTGATCGCAGACCAGGATGACAGCGCCCTGCTCTGGTTGCCTTTGTTTTACACCTTTTTATTTTAAGCGGTGTAAATGTTGTGCAGGCAGTACGTGCATATTCCTGAGATTACATTTACTTCAGGCAATCTGAGATTTAAGCCAAGGTCCAGAATCAGTGTAGCTGTTCTCCCAGATGGTTGAAGTATAGCATCCCAATATCTCTAGTGAAAAACTGCTTTACTTTGTGTCACCAGTGACCATCAGCTAGGACTTTCCCAGAGACTGTGGATTTCCTGATACCAAGACAACTTGAGCTCACGGTCTCTGTTTGAGAAAACAATTGAACTTGACTTTTCTACAGAGAGAGAACAAAAGAGGAGAGGGCTTGGAGAAAATAAGCAAAATCATAGGACTTCCTGGTTCTAAAAGACAGTATGTTACAGTTAAATGTTTACTCTGGACGTAATTAGTTCTCCTGTTGGTGGTTGGGGTGAATATCTGAGGGGTGATTGCAGTTGTGCAGTTAAAAGTAACTGCTTTGTGTTTGAGGTTAGCAGTAAGCTAGCAATTAAAGATGGTATAGCATGTTCTCACTGTTGTATTTCCAGAAACACACACACACACACACACACACAAAGCTTGGAGCACTGCAAAGTCTCTGGATGTGAACAATGAACAAACAAAATGCCAACAAGATTTTAGAGACATAGTGAAACTGAAATAGTTGACAAATAATGATCTGCCACCCAAGCCGAAGAGTGATCCGGTAAATAACCAGGTGGGTAACAAGTGAGTGGGAAGTGTTAACATGACCCAAAGCTTTGTTTCAACGGTAAGAGATCTCAAGCAGCCATGTAAATAAGTGCACATAAAACCAAATTAGACTAATGTAAACGCAGCAGCGCGGATCATGTCTTCTACAAGTTTTAGACTGAAGGTTGACACACACACACACACACACACACACACACACACACACAAACACAGTAAAAGTCCAGTGGGATCAGTGAGGTATGGCACATGCAAGTGCCCGACTAACAGAAACAAGTGCCATCATATAGGATGATGAAGATGACAAAAATGTAAATAAATACAGTCAAGAGTGGCTGAGATTTAGTTAATACACTGGTGTGTGGTTATCTTATGCTCAGTTCAGTCAAAATGGAAAGTTTCAGAGCGTTGGAAAATGAAACAAAAACTAAATAAACTCAATGTGCGTTGGGGTCAAAAAAAGAATGCAAGCTAAGTGCCACTTTGTGCAGTTTCACCACACTGTTTAAAATAATTTAACAATATAAAGATCCCTGCTTTGACAATTGACAATTTGCAGCCTCCTTAAAACTCCCACATTCATCTGTCTGCTGACATGAGCAAGGTTTCTTGACTAGTTATGGTTATTTGTTCAATTACTGGCTACATACCAGAGTCATCAGAATTAAGTTTTTTGTTCCCAATGTCTGACACCATAGAAACTATAACTAATAATTAGGCAATGTAGGATCAGTTAAAGGCTACACTTTAACTGAGTCTGGATTTGGATGGTATACGAAGAATGTATACTCATGAAATGCATGCATTTGTCTTCTCAGCCTCTCAACCACAATAGCCATAACACGTGGCAAATGGTAGCTATTTGTCTCCATGAGTGGACTTATACATAAGTACAGACTGTGGGCACTGACAGCTTTATATTACTCATATTCTGAGATTCTTTTGACTGCATTAACATTTCAGCAGCACACTTAAAGCATTTTATAAATAGCATAAAATGTCAGATTTGGCCTAATACATCTCCATATGAGCCCTCTAAAGTTCATTTTCTCTGTGTGCAGACAGACATGCCGTGCTCCCTGCGCTGTCCCCACTTCCGATCTCTCTAATGTTTTTCAGTCATAATAAATCTGGCCCTGACTTTCTAAAGCAAACAATGCTGTGGGGACTGAGTCCTCCAATAACACTTTGTCAGTTCCAATCAGGCCTGAAATATGACTCAACTGTCTGTGCCTCCCCGTGCTTAAAGTGCTCCCCTTCCACCCCCATTTCCTCTCTGCCCTGCCATTCTTTTCTTGGGCCTTGCAATCTCTTATGGTTCTTTCCTGGCCAATCCAAAGCTCCTTGTGCAAGTATAATTATATAATAACTCCAAGCAGCCGACTGCAAGGTTTGATATTAATTGACAAGAGAGAAAAACAGGGATTTGGACACAAACACAATATGTACACAAATGCCATTCAGAGTGCGTAGGTATTTATATGGTGATACCAGAACCTCTAGTCTTTAGGATTTGCTTTCTGTACATTATTGGAACCAGTCTTCAAACTCCCTCCAAAGGCCTGTTAATGTTTTTCCTCAAGGTGTGGAAGAAATTACTGTATTTTGTACAGTCACGTTAAAGAAAGGCCCTTTGACAAATTGTTGGCACCAAGTTGGAATAAGGCTAAAAGTCCAAGTGGTGCAAGGCAGCCACTTATACTACTGATGTGTGTTACAATGGCTTTTAGCTTATTTTACCTTTGTATGCCTTTAAACCTCTAGTATTTTTAAATGGATTAGAAATTGCTGTGGCAACAAGTACTTGTGCAAACCTATTTTAGTACTCACTGAAATAGGTTTGGAATTGGAATGTATGTGGATCCAGTTTAGTCCCTGGGGGAACCTGAATGAAGGAACCTTGGGGGGGGGGACTGGACTTGATCACAGCTAGCCTCAGCACTTTATGCCTCCAGTTGGCGCTGGTGATCACAAATGTATGTTGTTCTCCTCCAACAGTGAATTGGGGTTCAGAACAGAAAGATGGCATTGGAATTGGAAACATGTATATGAGATGGAGAACTTTAAATGCAGTGCGATTACAAACTCTATGCCATGATGCGAAATTCAAGCCAAGCACCATAACTAGTAAGTTATAAAATAAAGTTACTATAACTTGAATTCAGTAGTTCAACTCCTTTTCCTCCTGTTGGCTTATGGGTTGCTATGGATGCAAAGTGTGCAACACGTGAAGCAAGAACCTGCAAAGACAATAAAAGCTACTCATTCATAGTTTATATTCATGTTGTGATTTAGCTTGTAAGTAGTCGTTAGGTACCAAGACAGCCATTGTAGACCACATCAGTGCTGAACTGACACTGGTAAATTCTGTTGTTGTTGACTGACTTGAATGCTGTTTGTCTGCATTACACTCAGCTTTTTGATCTCTGATATCCACCAGTGTCCCTAACATGCATGAAATGACTAAGGAAATAAATTACAAATATAATGCAAAGTTGGTGTTCCTTGCATTTCCCTGAACTGGGGGTTGAGCCCAAACTATGAAAACCAGCCCCGGACCCAAAGCACACGTCCTAAAGCACGTGTCCACATATACGCTTGCACAACATCCCTATAAGTGATCTACAGCACAGTTCATCTACTGGCTGGTGAGGCAAAAAAAAAAAAAAAAATTCAGTTGCCTCAAACTCTACCTTTGTAGCTATGGTTGAATGAGTTGACCCTGTACATTTATTTGTTGCGCTTTCTTTTTAGTGCATTAGCCTACGGCCATGCTAATCCCCCCAACACTACCACCACCCTTGATCCCAACCCCTCCATCGCACACAGGGACTGAGGGAAGCCATCAGTAGCGATGCCTGGTCGACCACAGAGTGAGCATGTTCTCTTCACGCATGATTAGCGCTGTTGAGAACGGGGGATAGACCACCTCAAAGAGAGAACTGCCCCAACTTCAAAGTCTCACCACTGAGAAAGAGAATCTGTCCCTGTGTGTGCAACCCCCTTCCACACATACCCACACAAACCCACACACATACACTTAAACCTTATGATCTCGACTACCTTTGTAAATACACACACTCAAACAAGGAAATCTAAAGAGCGCTTGAGGGGCGTTAACTGGCATTATTGGTGAATGATTGACTGGTTGTGTTGGTGTGTAACTCTGCTCTCTCTTTTTCAAAAACAATTTCATGGACTATTGTTACTTTTTGATCAAATGCTCTGTTTGCATAACCGGATTTGACTGATATGTGATTTCACAGAGCAACAGGTGACTCGTGTTAAGCAAAAAAAAAAAAAAAAAAAACTCAGGAATAAGGTAGAACTGTCCTGTCCAGTATTCAACACCTGTGAGTACAAGTTGTGCCTGTGCAAGGAAACTTTACACACTAGTGGCCACAAAGAAGAAGAACAGCATTGCCGACCATGAGGCATAACGTATTTGGGTTTCTGGAAGAAGCTGGCGAATGGTTAGCCCTAAAGGTGTATAAAAGTCTCTTTCAAAGAACGTTTAAACTGAGATTTAATGATGACGTACTGTGGTAGATAAAAGATAAGAGGCCCAGGAAATTACCTTCCCTGCTTCCTTTCTCATCACATTCGACCAAGGAAACACGGCAATGAGACAGACTACAATCAAAATATCTCCCCACGAGTTCTGACCTTTAACAACGCAGTGGCTCTAAAAGAAAAAATTACAGAAATTGTGAGTGCACTCATTGTGTGTGCACAATGTTTTGCAAAAAAACCCTGAATACTTCGCCGACAGATGTGTCATTTCTGCTATATGACAGCGATTGTGGAAAAGGATCACGATTCAACCTCTTAGACCATCTGAAACTGTCGAATTCTTAATTTACTGCACCGTGAGCATAGGGAGGGTCGCTCTGTATGGCACAGGTAATAAACGAACCGCTGAGTCATTTTAGACGCCGTATGACCTTCGTCAGAGGAAACATTGCCAGTCAAAATATTTCTCGAATGAGCTCTGTATGAGTCAATATTCAGACATTCTTAGCTCACTTATTTTCGGTTATCCAGTGAGTTGGGAATATCTGAAGGCCAAAATATAAAGATTTCGCTTTCTGTGCGTAAACAGATGCAGTTTCTGAAAAATAGAAATGCACGTTGAATCTCTAAAATTATTGAGAAGTAGGGTCTCTGGTTAATCAATAATGGCTGACAATGTAATAAACGTTTATAGTAGTACAGTATACCAGAGGTAGAAAAAAAAATGCAGAAATTGTTGCTGTGATCTTATTATTATTATTATTTTTTGTCTTTTTTGAAATGCAAATTGTTTCTCGTAGCTCTGTTTCCCATTACGTTGGTGCACGTTTTCAAATTCCATTCGCCTTTTTGAAATGTTGCTGACACACGTTTAAATTGTCGTTACGAGGTGCGGCATCAGATACGATGGTTTCTATTCTGTCGTGTTTAAGTGTTGTGCTTTTTGTAATGCATTTTTTTTAACCGACTAATTGTTGTGTTTTGCCACAATATTACATGTTATAGCATTCTCAGGTTTTGCACCTCAGGGCTACCATACAAAATAACCTTTTGGTTATAGGTATGTGGTACATTTCACTGGATGCATTCTCTGAAATCTCTATGATTGATTAGTTTCACAGTAAAACTGTCCACAGGTGGTTTTATCCCTTAAAAGGCCAGTATAAGCAAAACACCTCATGTCATCTCCTGTAAAACTGGTTAGTAGCTCATAATGCGACAGACAACCACATGCATGACATACTTTTTTATTATACAGTAAAAACAGATTTGACTTCTCGTTGTCTCTTTAAAGGTCGGTGTAGTGATGAAAGGACAGGTCAACTCACATTTCCTAGAAAGCTCTAACTAGCGCAGTGTTTGTGAACTGCTGTGTGTGTGTGTGTGTGTGTGGGCGGGTGGGTGTGCGCGCGCGAGTGTTCAGCACCAATGTGGAACTTGGCCTGAGGCACAACGACTGATGGTGCTCTCACTTTAAACCCTTCTCACAGAAACACAGAGGGAAAGGAATGGAGGGGGGTGGGGGGTGGGGGGGAGTGTTACACCTTTACCTGACAGATGAAAGCCAGCATAATACACCATTCAGGGCACAATTTGAATAAATAAACAGAGGGCTTCTGTATGTGGCACATTGTGTGAGTTTGTGTTGCCCTCATCCTGTTATGGGCCCCTATCCAAACAAAGTTCAGTTACTTACAATTTCTGTTAAGCTTGTGGTGTTATTATATACAGGCTAAACATGTAAAATTTCCTCCAGAGTTTCCTGTCACAGAAATATTCAGCCTTAAGTGATTCATAAGAAAAAGTCCATTCTTCCTATACAAATACTAAAGAAGCTTGTTTTAGCATGTGAGTGAACTTGTGCTTTATCTATATACACGAAAATGTAAAGAATCAGGTGATCTGGCCAAGTGGTAGAATTCTTTGCATGAAACAGTTACAACCAACAAACACACACACACACACACACACACACCACAGCACTTTCTTCATCTCGCTTACATCTCTTTTGACACATAAGATAAACATTCACACACTCAACCAATCAGATTCAACCACCACACTTCCTGGATTACAACACTCCGCCCTGTCCTGGCAGAGAGCATGGTGCTTACATAACCTCTGACCCCACTAATGCATTAATTGAGGGGGGAAGTATGTGTCGATCCATTTATTGTGATGGAGGGTGTTGGTAATTGCCCAGCGATCCAAATGTTCTTTTTCACAGTTACACCCCCACCCCTTGTGCGACCAATACCCTGGCCTTCTGCTTTTCGAACTACTGCCACATTATGTTGTTGTTCTCCTACATATTTGTGTCTTTTTTGGGGGGGGGGCAGGAGTTGAGGTTACTATTTTTGGGCCAAAGTAGCCAACAGCCAACATTATGTGCTATGTTAAAATGTCAGTTTTCACCGGACTTGATGCTCTTGCATGTCAAGCTTTAGCTACTAGACAACTGGCCTCACATTTGACTCCAGAACACTTAGGTACACAGAGGAGTTTATGGTTGAGTGCAAGGTGCCCGGGTCCTGTGGCTGCAAAACAAGCCCAAAAATCATCACCCCTCCACCACTGTGCTTGATCATTAGCATTGTGTTGGCATGCTGTGTTTGGTTGTGACCAAACATGGTGCTGTGCATTATGGCCAAACATCTCCATTTTGGTCTCGTC
Organism: Pterophyllum scalare; assembly: GCA_024447675.2. NCBI lineage: Eukaryota > Metazoa > Chordata > Actinopteri > Cichliformes > Cichlidae > Pterophyllum > Pterophyllum scalare. Next base: position 157,326 of record JAMQGT020007342.1, on the reverse strand, counting down.
TGTCCAAAGGACATTGTTCCAGAAGTCTTGCAAACTTTATGGTAAAATCCTGCTACTGTGGCTTTTTGCATTTGTTTGAATCTGTATAAATTTGATTGTTCCCCATCCTAAAAGTGACTCTGTGCCATGACTAGTTCAGAAAAACATAGACACATTGCTATATGTGAAATAGCTGGGGTATGGACAAAAATACACAATTTTGATTAGGAAAGTTAGAAAACCATTTTCTAATATCAGTCAAACTTATAATATAACAAATAGCATAAACACATAGCATGCAATAGAGCTCAATAAAAATAGCTAAAATCAAAAAGAAAAAAGTATACAATTTATATTAAAATATTAATTTAATATGTGAGAAACATCTATGTTATGTATATAACACTATGTTGTCAGCTGTGGATTGCAGTACCAATGCTAACCAACAACAGAACATTTTCATGTATTAAAATGTGACGTCTGTTATGGTGATTGCCGTTTATACATGATGAATTGCCATCGTCACTCTAGAACACTTTAGTATTTTGTGTGGACAGACGCTCGACAAGTTGTGTGTGTTCACAAAATACAGTAGCTAGCATGCCGGTCAGTCATAATTTCAGTAAACAACACAAGCAGCGCTCGCCAACTACCAGAGTGTAGATTTCACGGGACAATAACGCGCAGTGGGAACCTTTAAGTTTCTTCTTATTTTAAAATAATTATTTTAAAAAAAAGAACTTCTATCTATATTATTAATCCAAAATTATCAGTATGCAGAATCAGCTGTCTACAACCCGCAGAGGTCAAAAGCTTGTCTGAGCACACATTTTCCATTTCATCTCCAGTCTAAATTTGAACATGCTGGTTGTTTTTGTTTGGCTGCTCCAGGCATACACATACACAGCTGGTTGTGTGGCAGCCTGCATAGGGATGTTTATGAGTTATGGTGAGGGCAGAAAACATGTGTCAATATTGATTATCATTGCTGAGCCCCGGAGAGCTTGTCGATCAATTAGGCGTCAGCCTTCCTCCAGCTTCAGACATTGCAATAACAAACCTCCTAGAGGAGGAACTCAACCTTGCTAATTAATGACGGCTTTATTTTCCTTTGTGTGGTATAGATGTTAACCACCACCAACACACACACACACACACACACACAACTGCACGCATGCAAGTGTGCGCCTATGACAAAATACAAAATACAGCTGAAAGAAGGAAATTAAGAAAACAAGAAATACCAAAGGAATCACTCCTTACACTGAAATCTAACATTTTAACTGCGCAGACAAAACACAGACTTGCATCACATACTGCACTGTCACTCAGTCCTATTATGAGAGTTGGCAGAGTGATCCCATGTGGCTTACTCTTGAGGACAGCCCCCATGGGATCGGGAATGCATTAAGAAATTAATGTTCACTTTGGGATCTTTCCAAAACCCCTAGACTTAACCTGTGGCTCGCTCTGTGTGTGAGTGTGTGTGTGTGCATAAAGAGTACGGGAGTCCAAATGAGCCATGAGTCTGACCACTGAGGTCAGTAATTGATAGGCCCTCTTTTGATCCCCCCCACTTGGCGCCTTCTGTTGACCAAAGACAACTGGCCCTAAATAGCAATCTAAAGCAAACACTCCACATAATCACGACTCTTTCTCGAGTCTGAAATCCGCCATAAAACCTTCTGGCAGGGGCACATTTTGGTTTTATGTGCTTCCTTATCTGGGTATATAAAAAGATTGCTGCTCAGAAACAATACAAACAACGCAAACAGAAAACAGAATAGCTGGTCCGACAACAGGAAGTTGACTTTCAGATACGATCTCTGGACTCCAGTTGGTAACAGCCAAAATGGAAACATTGAAAATAATGGGTTGCAATAATTTTTAACAGTAATTTTTTTTTTTTTTGATTGATTGTGCTGTGTTTTTCTTGGCTGCTCAAATGGGAATTTATGGGTCAATGATTGTTGTTAATGGATATTTTGGAGAAAATAATGGCCATGTTGTTGGCGAGGGGGAGGCTATGGAAAAGAAGAAGTTTCATTTTTGTGTTTTTCAGAAGTACTCATAAACACTGATTACTCACTGATTGAGTACTACTTAGTTTCGATGATAAAGCTCGACGGAACATTTTGAAACAAATTGTCATTCCAAATATTTTTGAAGCGATGACACTTTCAGTAATATTTATTCAAATAACGGGGGCATTCAAATATTTTGGAAATTCATCATCACAGTTATTCTCACTCAAAGAAATATAACCGTAAACCTTTTTCCAAGTCTAAGTTTCTCTTTATTATGAATTAATTTCTGTATACAGTATGATAATGGCATGTTTTTTTCTGCCTTTGCTGCACAGTCACAGTCTAACCAGCAGAGTCCCTGCTGGAGGCCGCAGGTAAGTCAACACAACTCACTGACCAGGGCTTGTACTACTTTTTCCTTTCATCCACATCCATGTGGTTAATAGCTAACACACACATAAGCATGAATATTTGCACAAACACCAATGTACACATTTTGACATTCCCACCGGGAAGCCAAAGCTACCTCAGAAGTGACTCTTGTCGGCCAAAGTGAGGATCCGCTACTCAGCTGGTTCCATGTCTGTCCAGTTTTTTTTGTTGTTGTTTTAGTGAACATATTTGGAGTTTCCCCCCTTTTCTAAGGTGCCTTCATATAGCATTTTAGTTAATGTGCTATACACTAGTCCCTGGGGGCTGGCTGTAGCTCAGGACGTAGGTCACCTACTAATTGTAAGGTTGATGGTTTGATTTCTGGCTGCTCCAGTCTGCATGCCAAAGTATCCTTGGCCAAGATACTGAGCCCCAAAGATGCTCTGGCCAGAAAGAAAATGTAATAATTAATTAGAAATGAATGGCATGACAAACAAACCAGCACCAAGTGATTAACAGTGACAGCATTTTGTATTGCACGTATTCCCTTAAACCAAATATAAATCAGGAAAAAAAATAAATTAAAAAAAAAAGCTGGAGGTACCAGTTTCACAGCTCGTTCAGTCAAGTATTGTGTATCCGGCCAAAGCCAAAGTCAATGTTTGGAACTTTAACAATGGTGGTGGAAGTGCAGCTAAGCTCCTGGACTTCTTTTAAACCTTACCCAGGCCACAGCTACCTCACAATGCAGAGAGGACCTGTACACACTTCAGTGCTTCTCAAAGCGAGAGGAGCAGCCGAGTACCAGAAATTGTTCGTGTGATCACGAATGTGAGCCTTCAGACTGCTTGAAAATGTGGATTTGAGTCGGTACTGTTTGTACCGAATCCTGGCCGATTAAAAACAGGGAGGAAATGCACTCTGGCTTTTCAACATATTAGAAGTAAATTTTCCTGCGTTAGGTCAAACTGAAATTCAAGACGCATCATTTCAAGACACATTTCAGAAGTTGCAAATTTCCAAAGGAAAAAAAAAAAAAGAAAATCAAATATCTTGCAAAACTTCTGTGTATGTGGCCATACTTTCCTCTCTCTGTGGTCTGTTCATATTCTAATCAGTATGTTTCCTGCTTGCATTGATCGGGGCCCGATAACCACCACTCCTACATGGTGTCTCCTCAGCAGATGCAAGAGACAGATAAAGGGCCAGAAGAAAGAAACCGAGGTTGCACAAGATGAGAAAATATCACTTAAAAAGTCTCTTGCATGTCGTATTGATTTTTTTAATTTATTTATTTTTATTAAAAACATCTTCTCCATTGACGTACTCTGCATGTTTTACATACCAAAAAAAATAAATAAAAAATGTTATGGTAAGATGGATATCAGTTTTCCCATATATCAGTATGGTGCCGGTCTTAAATTAAATATCAGATATGAAGCTGTCCTTTGTTACTTTCTTGACCACAACTTTCTTGTTCACGTAGCAGCTTTAAAACAGTTAGATACATTCTTTATTCAGATCATAAATGTAGTTCCCAGCCACCCGAGTTACATAGGATGTAGTAGAAATTAGTAAAAACTGCAGTAGCGTGTGTTTCAGATTTGCAGTCGAGTGCAGTTTGGGTTTAACAGCTGCCTGACTGCCATTTCAAATATCTAGTGAATTATGCTGCATGAGTGAAATTTTGAAAACCTTTTACTCAATAAAGGATTCAAGAGTGAGAGCCCAAATGTAGGTTTCATGTCAGATAAAGTAAAATTCTCTGAAAACAAAAACAATTGTTGATCATTTAAAAAACCCAAACCTTAACAGCATTTGTTTCTTGGTTAAACCTTTTCCATTTTTCTTGCTGATGATTTACCAAATGCTGTTTAGCAGACATTACACGAGCAAAATTCCAGGAGTGGGAACGGTTTCTGTGCTTTTTCTCGGTCTAAAAATTCATCTCTCAGAAGTGTTTTTTTTTTTTTCTCTCTTTCTCATTCCCTTGTAAGATTTAACTGTAACCAGTCTCGGGGACTCGGGACGATCATCTAAATCAAGAAAATTTATACAACATTGCAATGACTGGCGCAGGAACCTCGCTGCTGTAGCCTCAGCTGGGTTTCTGAAAAGGAAATAGAAAGTCAAAAAGCCTCTGCCCTTATCTGCTCCGAGCTCACTGCTGTGGGGCCCTCATATGTATGTATGCTCATGTGAAGCCATTACATGGGAAGCAAGCACGCTAACAGAAAAACTGACTGTGTAATATTCTACACCTCTTCCTGTTTCCTATTGATTTCAATCGGTTTAGGCTAACATGCATCCCACACCTCCACAATCACATCTGCTCTTTCTGCTTAGGGTTTCACACGTTTTATTTGCATGCTCCCCACTGGAGACCCCACCGCCACCTTCAGTGTACACCGATAGTGCTCCATGCTGGTTATAATTTAATGAATCCAAATAGTAATTAGAAGGGTTTTTTTTTCTTAAATCTTTGTAATGGCAATTTATCTCTCAAAATACCCAAATACCCAAAAATGACTTCAATGGATTTTCTGCATTTCAAAGTGGCTGTTGTGACTGATTATTGTGTAAGCCAGGCTTTGCATTTCCATGCCACCTTGTGTGACTTATCAAAAAAAAAAAAGAAGATATTTATACTTTTATGTATCACTTTACAGTCTGAATAAAGTAAATGTAATGTGTGTTTACATCTGCATTTTTTTTTAAAGGTTCTTACCTTAACTTTCCATACCTCCCCCCACCCCACCCTTTTTCCCTTTTTCTCTTTTTCTAGGCACACCTTCGATATGTGATTTCTTTTCAAGCGCAGTCACCTATTTCCTATCTTGGTAATACATTTTCCACATCTGTAAAGTTTATTTTTGTAACTTTATTGGTTTCCCCCAGTGAGTCAGGTAGAGGAAGGGAAGTCATTACAGCTTAGTCCTCCAGCCTGCCTGCTTCCATCTACACAGCCAGGAGAAAAGTACAGAATGTCGACAGCTATCTCTCAAATTTCATCAGGACGCTGTCTTCTCTGGAGACTCCATTTGTGTAGTAAACATCTTAAAAGGTTCCCTTGGCTCCCTTCTCCCTTTCTTCCCCTGATATTTATTTATTTTTTCCTTTCTCTCTCCTCTCTCTCTCTCTCTCTTTTTTAAGATTCAGTTCGTCTTATTTTTTAAACTGCTTGACTCCTAAAATACAGATATCACAGTTGGGCCCCATGAGTTTTTGAAAAATGAGCATATTACTTCCTACATCTCCCTTTCCTTATTTTTTGTCACAATAAATATTTCCATTTATATGCAAATTATTATCTACTGACCAAGAATGGATAAAAACTCGTCTTGTTTTCATTGTGGTGTGCAGAGCATGTGAGTGTGAAGGCGGGAAGTGTCGGGAGCTGGGAGAGCAGCTCCTCATTTAAAGAGTAAATAATCTCCCATTGCATTCTATTATTTATACCCCTGGCTTGAAAGGGACTGTATTAACTTATAAGTTATAAGTAGTTAGAAGTTACTTACTTTAAACTGGGGGGAGTAGAGAGCAGACGCTCTGCTTAGCTGACTTCCCCCCAAATTGCTGACATAATTACATGAATGTAATTTTTTATGACTCACAGAAAATCTTGGCATTTTCACTGAAGCAGATAATTAGACTTGGAATAAAGCAGGGGCGGAATAATTAATACATCAAAACTAGATGAACTTTTTCTAATTATTTTTATTTAATCTCCATTCTAATTATTGTTCTAGTCGGCTGAGCGAGATTGCCTTTCTCATTCAGGGTGTGAAATGCACCCGTAGCGCTCAATCCTCACCCAGTGAAATATCAACTAAGCGTGGAGACGGGAAATCACAGGGTGCTCACCGCTCTCTTCCCCCTCTCTCCTCCTCTCTGATTGAACTGTAATTTAAATTTCTCCATTGCCAACAAACAATTTACATACACCTGCCACACTCTTTATTTATTTATTTCCCCTCCCCGACTCCCCCCCCACCACCACCACCACTGCCACCTCTACAAATGTATGGCAATCAATATTTCTCCGACTTTAAATGAGTTTGTTAATTAGCCTAATGTGGTTTGGATAGAGGTTGTGTGTATTTTCCTCTCCCTATCTCCGCATTCAGCAGGAACATTTGCTTAAAATAACCAGAGGAAATAAAGTGTGTGTAGCTGTGGAAAGAGTTGCTGACCACAGAGTAAATTTTCCCACTTATCTCTGGTGTCACTCTACCAAGAACCTGCCTCTGAAAAGGAATAGTACATCTGATAAGAGCGGCGCTTAATGCTGATGTAAACATAATTAACTCTGACGCACACACCCGCGGCGTACGGGCACACACTCGTAGGTAGATGCACAAACACAAGTCCAGATTAGGTTAAGGATATATGAAGTGTTTGAGCATAAAAATAAAAACGATGACTTACATGCAAATGAGGCGCCATTCTTTGAACACTTTGGGGAAAATAAATGAAATATTACCCTTTATACATCAATTTTAAACAGCCCCCCCCCCCATCCCCATCCCACAGAACAGTTCTTCTCATAATAACTCACCAGAAGTTATTCTAAGACACCTCATTGAATGTAGGCCTATTCATGCAAGCTGTTTCCCCATTCTCTTTATATGTGTGCAGACATTTTGCACTGGATGAATCTGATGCTCAGATTGCATAAAGAGACAGAGAGGAGGCGGGGGCGGCGGCGGCGGCGGCGGCGAAGGGAGAGATTGGGAACTAATGCAACTCAGCTAAATAAAATATTAAAAAACATTCATCACAAGCATGAAATTAAAATAATTCTTGCTCTCCCTCTATATCCACATTTCCTATTACAGTCTGTGTATTCACTAGATTAAAATTGCCGCTTGATTAATACACAAAACAAGATCAGATTTAATTAACATCAGATTTAATTGAGGCCCCCACAATTCTTTTTTCCCCCACATTCGCAGTTCAGATAGACGATCGCAAGCTTCCATAATTAAACAAATGTAAATCTAACAGTGCCTTTCAAAAAAAAAAAGAAGAAGAAGAAGAAGAAAACACACTGATGTGCATCCCATGCAGGCAAATCTCCTCATTTAAAACAAATATATTAAAGTTATTATTATTATTCCTTTATATAGATTACAATTTTAACAGAGGAATAATTTGGGAATAATTTAATTAAAGAGATAATAATGTTTGAATAAAGAGCAGAAATTCCTCTTTATTTTGACCCTGTTTGAATAGATTTGATGAGTGGCGTGTGCTTAATTTGCGTGATTCTTCCAACCTCTATTTGCGAATATCCAGACGAACCTTAATCTAGATTAAGGGCCATCAGAAAAGAGAGCTCATATCCTGTTTAATGAAATCATATTTGCTCACACGCAGCCCTGAAAGCCTCTTAAAACTGCTCTATTTACATGGCTTCACATAGAGGAGCTGAAACGCCACTTTTCCCCACTTAAAAGAAAATCAGTGTAATTTTCATCAGCTGCATCGACGTGGCAGCTTTTCGAGCTACTGGGTTTCACTTGTGTCCGATAGAGGATGTCAGTCCTGTTTTATTTTGTCATTCCAGTGATGTGAGGCCCAGTTTCTTATTTCTTGTTTGCGGGAGTTGATATTCTGCTTGCGTTTAGTTGTGGTATCATGATCAAACCAGATAGCATTCTGTTATCACGGTGTTGTATTATTTCTATGGGCCAATATTTTCAGTATTATCAATGCAATCTGGAGTATCTGCAGGATGTGTGTGTGTGTGTGTGCGTGCGTGCGTGTGTGTTTGTGTGCGTTTACCTCTGATCTGCTCGGTGTGGGACTTTAGGTTCGAGGCAGGATGGAGGGAACCTGAGCTGCCGGGGCTCCAATAAGTACATAGTGCCACCATGTGTCCGATGAAGAAACTACAGCCTGCTCAGATCTTTGCATCTCTGGCTTGTTTGCATGTTTGTTGCTGAGTTGTACGTGTCATTCTGTGTGTTTCCTCGTAGGCAGGACGAGTGAGATGAAGGAATGCGAGATGTTGCACTTGGCAGACAAAACAACTTATATCCCCTTGATGTGAAGACGACCACGGAGGATGTGGGCTGAGATTTTGTGCTTAGATGAAAGGCCGTGGGCAAACAGGCTGTAAGCTGAGTGCTCTTTATAAAGCTTATTCAAGAAAATATCATTTAAATGAACACATTAATATGAAAGGTTTAAACCTTAATTATCAGGTGAAACATCAACGGCTGAAGGTGCATTTAAAAATGGAGTCTATTGGTTCTCTATCCCCCCCAACTTTGTTTTGGACTTTGTGCGTCCTAGCGGGGCGAGCTGCCTCCTGGCGCCACGGGGATGAAGGCTTCACGCTTGGGCTGAGATTACCTGTGCGGGCGCCCTGTGTGGCTTATTTATGAATCAGCTTTTTTGTTCCAATTTTCCCCTCCGCTTGTGTCTTTTAAGGACAGGTCCATACACCCAGAGAGGTGTGGAGGGGGAGGCAGGCGGCGGGCCAGCCACACCTCATCATGAACCCCTCACCTGGACCTGACCCGCAGGATGCGTATAACCCCGGTTTATCTCCATGGTGATAAAGCCTCATGCTATGGCTGTGGAATGAAAACAGGTTGACGGGGCCAGACAGAGAGGAGTCAAGGATGAAACGTAACACACACCGCTCCAACCGGCTGAGTGGCCGAGCCGCTGACCTATCCTTCCTCCAGGAAGTTGGAATTAAGGGGAAAAATCCCCTCTAGTATCCCACATCAGTTGAGTCAAACTACTGCAGCATCACATGTTAATTAACTCCTTTTCCTTCAATAAGCATAAACTTTACTGCATTTATATTTTAGGCATCGTTTCCAAAAAGATCTCCAGAGAAAGCTCTTTAAATTAGTTTTACTATTGAGCACTATAGGGGTAAAGATATCCCAGTGAAGTTAAACAGCAACAGGTTTGAGTGCGTTATTATTGTAAAAAAAAAAAAACCTTTCCATTTGCCTCTTCTCCCGTGGATTTCTCCCGACTAATTAGCAGAAATTGTAAATGCCTTTAAGCCAAATGATCGTGGTTATTACCAACATAACCTAAACAATTTTATCAAACATGCTTTAAATAGGAGTGAATGGTGAATTTGGGGCTGTGTTCTCTGCAGTGTATCTGGCACATTACAGAGTCTTTAATGCAGCACTGTGGTGTAAGTGGAATTGAGCAAAAAATTAAAACAAAAAACAAAAAAAAGTCATCAAGGGTTGTGTTTCCACAGTTTCAGACACCAATAGAATTCTGCACACACAAATCCAACACATCAGGCTGAAGTGTGCACAAACCTAAGTATTTGTGCTGCATTTGTGAAGATCGAGTCAGGAAAAAAGTGTGTTAATTTTAACAGATGGATACGGGCGGTGGGTGATTTTATGCCAATATAATGCCAGTGGGGCAGGTGAGAGTCATTGATCATGGTGGGGCGCACAATGCTGTGCCAAAGTGTTATATATATATATATATATATATATATATATATATATATATTACGTAAGTACAAAAGTATAAATGATAATGAAGCACTGAAAGTAAAAACACTCATCACCTGGAATCTCCCCTTTCAAAGTATTCCAGTTTACTGGAATGTCGTTTGTCATCTTTCTATGGCTCTTCTTTGCTGTCCTCTCCTCGCCGTCATCCACGCTGTGGCAGACCAGTGCCCCTATCTGAACTTGGTTCTGCCAGAGGCTTCTTCCTATTAAAAGGGACTTTTTTCTCCCTGCTGTCGCCAAGGGCTCACAGGGGATTGTCGGGATTACTGAGGTTTATGTCCTAATATTGCAGGGTGTTTATCTTACGATACAAAGTGCCATAAGATGACTGTTGTGAACTGGAGCTGAGTAAATAAAATTGAAAAAAATTATTCCATAAGGAAGAGAAAAAAAAACGTTAACCCTAACTTACAGATTTTGTATGTCTCATAGAAGTCAAACCTCACACTCATGAACATGTTGCCTTTCTCATACAACATTATGTTAAATGACAATGAAAGCATGAACAGGTACTTTTAAATCACCAAGTGATACTTAAGACTTCTATATACACCATTTACTAATGGGTGGAAAGGGAAATCCTTTTAAGTAGGGGAAAAAATTTGCTCCAATTACAATGATGAGGTGGAGGAAATTCTTGGAGTTAGGTCTTAAGAATAACACTGCAGCATATGTCATGATGCATAAAGCGGTGATAACGTACTATAGTACCTATTTAGTAAGGGTAGTAGTACAAGCATTCACACTGAGCGTAACAATCCCTCAAATGGATGGTTCGGTACCACGATGTGGTAATACCGTGGTTACACTCCACACTGCAGTTTACAATTCCTACAGAATCAAAAGAACAAACTCATACACACAACAGCTTTAAAAGTAGCTCATTGTTGCAACGACAGCACTAACCACACCTCACCTGTTCCATCGCACACAAATATCGCAAGACAATGAGCCACCAGACGCCTCAGTGTGTTTACACAGGAGCGCCGTCGAGCTGGAACGCTCAACTATTCCAAGCATGTTTTACATTCAAGTGTTGGGCCATTGTGCACTGGAGAGAGGCTGTTGTTTGAGTGACTAATGAATGGCACGAGCCAAGTGGGCTTAAGTTGAAGTATACAAAGTTTGTTGGATGCGCGCATGTTTGGCAGTTGGCGCCCAGCAGTTCAGAATTCATCACGTTTGAACCGAGCAGGAGGAGAAACGAGCAGATTGAAGTGGAGCGAGCAAACGAGCACGGGCCTTCAGCTTGTCTCTGCTGTATCATCCGCAGGCCCGATCCCAGCCGCCCCAAACCACCGGTTCAATTACCCATCATGCCCTTGACCTTGGAGGTCAACTTGCTTTGGAGGATGAAGCCTTAGATGTCCAGAGAGAGAAATAGAAGTGTAAGGGGGGGGGGAAATGTGCAGGGAAGGAGGGATTGAGAGTTAGAAGGGGTGAGGTGGAGAGATGGAGAGTGAGGGATAGTGTGTGTGTGTGTGTGTGTGTGTGTGTGTGTGTGTGTGTGTGTGTGTGCGAGTGAGAGACAGAGAGCAGGAGGGAGAGTGAGAGAGGCCTCAGCCCTGCTCTCTCTTATCTCTCCAGCTTGGTGGAGTTTTAAATTATTCATTCCCTGCTGCTCCCGCCGACTTACACATCTCCATCACACGGCTGCCCGCATCCGCCCGGGGAACAGGCGGTCGCCACGGCAACCTTATCGCAGATCGCAGATTTCGGCTCCAGAAATGAAATAAAAGAGGAAATTGGCTGTATTAGCATAAGAGGAGTCAGCCCGGAGTTGAATACACACATCACCCCCCCACCCCACCCCCCGATTCTCCCCACCAATGCCGCCACCTCCCCCCAAAAGCTCACAGCAACACCCCGCCCCTACCTTCTCTCCTTATCAGCGCTGTCTGATCGCTGCTCTCCCTTTCTATATTTTTTTTTTCTAATTCCACTCCCCTCCATCAACTCGCTCCCCCCCCCCAACTCCACACCCCACCCCTCTCCCGCCGCCACCCCCGCCATGGCTCTTTGTTCCTCCTTGTGCTTGGAGAAGAATGGAGCGAGTGGGTGGGAGAGAAAAATAGATGTGGTCGCTGTGACCTCTGACCTTTTCAGAAGGGAGTAAACAATAAGCAATAACCTGGGAGATGTGACTCTGGCAGCGCCGCAGCCACTGACTGACAGCACACTTTATTTCCTGTCCAATAGGACTTTTTTTCTCCTCTTCATCATTTTATTATTGGTGGGTTTTTTTTGGGTTTTTTTTGCCCACGTTCTGTCTTTCATTCTTGTTCTAGCCCATTGGGATCTACCATCTAGATTTTTAGAGTATTGGGCACCAGTTTTTGACACTGACCTTAAGAAAAAAAAAAAAGGTCAGAGATATTTGTTTGTGTTTCAGGAGAATAGATGTAACTTCAAGGCAGCGTGAGACCTTCGCCAGTGTAATCACTCTCTCCAAATGAAAAAAAATAAAAGGCTCCAGTCTGCATTTACATCCTCTGTCAATACATAATCTCCTATAGCCATCAGCAGTCCTCCATCACTGTAAAGCCACAAAGGCCGGCACACAAAGCAAACTCTTTAGGAGACACCCATAAATGTGTTTCTCCCCTTAGCACCCATTCTGTCGCCACTTAACCATTCTGTAACAGTTCGTCCCCATTCCTCCTTTCCAGCCCACCCCACCCGCTCCGCTCCCTCCCTCTCTAGCTTTCCTAATTGAAGTTAAGCAGCTGAGAAATAGCATCTGAGGGGTACCATGTCCCCCCCAGATGGTTATAAATGTCAACATAGTCTTCCACTTAGATTGACACTTCCCTGGGGAAGTGTGCGTCTGCAAGTGTGTTTGTTATGGTAATCATCTTCCTCCCTCTCACATCTTTTGTGCAAATCAAAGCAGCAGGGGGGCCAATAAGGGACAGTAACGCCCACCATGCTCGCTGGTGGCATTTTCTATTATCATCACCATCATTATGGCAACTTAGTTAAATGTTATTTTAAACACCCTCTGTTTTGTGTACCATGGGTCTCCAGTAGTCGTTATATATTTATGTACACACAGCACTCTCACAGGCTCCCCTTCACTATCTTTTCTCTTTTGTTGATCGGTGTCGGCGGCTGCTTCGAAACTTTGGAGTATTTTTGGCCACGATCCAATCTGACCCGGTTTTAACTTTTGCTATCAAATCCCATGATAGTGCCGTCTGTCTGAGAACAGCGATTCACAAGCACAGTCAAAAGTTTGCTACATAACTGACTTTCCAATGTATGAAGCCAACACTGCGGTTTTTGGGAAGGAGCTCCACATTCATTCAAATGCAACAGTAACACCACCTGCCCACTCATGATACTAAAACAGCTTTGGCCCATTGGAGCGTGCACACAAGACCTTTGGTGTTTCACACTACAGCATGAGCTGCAGACCCTCACAGCAGCTTCAGCTTATTCCACACGCATCCTACAAACGGTCAGTCGCACTGGGACCTGGAGAGCTTGGAGGCCAGGTGAGCACCTTGTGCTCTTTCTCATGTTCCTCAAGTCACAACAGTTCTTTGGGTGGGGCAGTGTGCATTGCCCTGATGGAGGCTACTGCTGTCAGGAAGAGTCTTCACTATGGAGGTGTAAATAATGGTTTAGGTATGTGGGAATATCCTAAATGAATGGCAGGACCAAGGATTTCCACACAGAGGATCGGCACTGCAAAAAGATGATCAGTTTTTTATTGCATGTCTCAGCAGGTTTAATGATGTCTGTGATCTTCTTACACCACAAAACTGTAAAATATTATTAGATAATTAAAGTTATATTTTAAAGTTAGTGATAACCATGACTACTGCAGATACACACTTGTGACTGGGTGAACTGGATTTTTTAAAAAAAGATTAAAAACACACTGCTGCCATGTATAAAGTATTATGTTTTTTTTTATTTGACTGGTTTAATTTCCTAATTGAAAGTTTTCATTTAATGATATCCTTCATTTTCGTCAATGTACATAATTTAATAAAACAGTAATGTTATGGTCATCTGTTTTAATTACTTCGACTCTGCCAGAAGGGCGTAGGCGTAATGGTGCGGCAAACCATTTTACGCTGTATGGGCCGGCTGGAACCTTTGGGCACTCTGGTCTCATATGTTTGAGACCCTGTGATGGACTTCTTTTTGTTTTGGTCACAGAATTACTTACTTACACCCATAAACCCACATTTGTCTAACTGACACAAATTTCTTTGTGCAGAAACAAAACCTTATCATCCAATAATAATAGGGGTAAATAATAATAATAATAAATAGTTTTAAGTGATTTTTACTCATCCTCTCACTACTGGAAATACTGTGCTTAGTGCAGGTAAGGGCGCTGCCTGGGTAAAGTGTACAGAAGACAGGCCAGAAGATGCCTGCTATCTCGCTACGGAGAAAGTGGTTATAGCTTCAGTTGGGGCTTAATCGGCCATCACGCACAATTTCTACCGTGGGGCTGGCAGGGTAATGTCTAGAAAAGAAACGGCATTGCATGTGTGGAAACAGCTTTTTCGATATTAATACAGATTCTCTATATCCCGGCAAATAAGTACAAGTACAGGAAAGCACTCTCAGATATCTTGATGAAGAAAATCTCTGACTTGAAGACCTCTCAAGCCTTCCTTTTGGAATTTTCTCAAAACCTCACTGTGCTGTATTTCTCACATTTCCTAAAAAAACTGCAGGCTCTAAAGGCTTATGCATAACAAATTGTTTCATACCTATTATATCACAAGTGTTCAGTGTTGACCAGCTTAGATAAGGACTATTAGAAGGCCAAAAAAAATGACAAAATATTATATCATACAATCCCACAGGAAACTACTCTAATACATAATCTAATCTGATGTTTTTCTCCCACTCTTAGCACTCCCAACAGGCTCAATACTGGATAGGAAAACGGGGGACATGCTGGCAAAGCTTCATCAGACCATCAACCTCCTCCATCTCCAACCAAGCCAAAATGAACAGAAAGAGGCTGACCGCGGTGCCTGAGGGATTACTTTGGGTGATGTTTTTAGTTCAAATAAAGAGTTAAGAGACGTTATTGAACAACAAACACAACAAGAACTACAGTAGACGCCATTTAACAATGTCATCTATTCATTTCAGTCCAAAACGGAGCTTTTGAACATCTCGAAACACAAAAAGGAGCTCTTCTCCCATAAAGCAATCCATCCAAGTGTCTATTCTACCCCCCCCCCCTTTTGTTCATCTATTCATCTGTTTCATCACAAGTGCCTTAATATTGGAACAATCCTGATTGCTTCTCGAGGCATTATCTCCTGAAAGGCTTCTTTCCCTTTTCGTCCTGCTCTCTAATTCCCGAAACCCTCCTCCTGTGCTTCCCCACTTCGTAGCGTCGGGCCTGTTTATTCCCCAAGCTCTTAATCTGTTTTAAGTGGTGAATACTTTGGAACAGTGAAGAAAAGGGCCTTAACATGAAGACAGCCCAGGCATCCTGTGCCATACTGCTATCCATGGTGGTCTTCTAAAGCTCCCTCTCCCTCTGTTTCTCCATGTGATTGCGCCCGGTATGGTTGGAGGCTCATCGCAGCCTACATGTGATTTCGCATGGGCTATAGAGACACTTAGCGCCTGTGGCTCTGTCCCTCCCACACACAGTCTGCTAGGAAGAGCTGCACCACTCACAATCTGATGTGTAGGTTTGCTGAGAAGCGCCTGTAGTGATGACAGTGTGTCTGTGTATGAGGTGTGTATGTTTGTGCGAAAGAGTGTGCGCCGACTTGTAGGGTGCGTGTGTGCGAGTTCGATGCCAAGACCACACATCCAGTTCAGTTTCGGTGGGATCACACACACAGAAATACACAGGGTGTCAGCCAGTTGCTTGGTAATAGTAAGTGACAGGGTGAGACGAGAGACAATGATGATCCCTCACTGTCCTAAAATGGATCGGTGCTGCTCCCTCCGCCCCAGTCTCAACCCCTCCATCCCACGCCTGTCGCTGCTCCCTGGCCCTGAGCAGATAACCGCAGTGGGACCACAAGCAGGATGAGGAACGAATCCCTGAGGTGCGTCCCATCACGGTGAAGCTTTGGCTGAAGGAGTGTGGGCGCAACGGGGCTGATACCCCACTGGTTTGTGGGTAGCGGCGTCACACTCAGCTCTAGCCCTCGAGGGGTGAGGCATAAGGGGACACTGTCTTTTCTTGTCCGGTCGAACGCCATTGGTCACAGTGGATTTTCAGAGCAGACTGAGGAGCGGTGCACAGTCCCACACAATGTTAAAGAGTGCGGGACGGCAGCCATTTGCAGTCCTGTTTGGACAGGCGTCAGTGTGCGGTGGGCTGGTGATATGGACATTGGAACAAAGGGGATTGAGACAAGTGTCAACAACAACTACAGCCCAGCCTGTGTTTGATTTGATGTAGTTTGCTTCGGGCCAGAGCAAGTGCTTTTATTTATACATCAAGGAATAAAGTCCGAGCAAGATGTCAGATGTAAAGTTTCTGAGCCTGTATAGCAAAGCACGACGATATGGTAAAGTACAATATACAAAAATACACTAAACATTATCTGTAATTTAATATTTGTCGCCAGCCAGCTGCAAATGTTAGAATCTTTGAGGTCCTTAAGGGTCCGTCACTGCTGACAGAAACTTAGTCGGCGCTCACAGACTTGTGGTGCTGGCTGATTAGCATTCGGTACCATCTGCGAACCCATCAGCTGACGTCTGATTAGTTAAAGTAGATAAACTGACACCAGAAAACTTATAGTAACAACAATCTTGTCTCTGGCCTGAAGATTCTGCATATTCATAGGCATGTTTCTCTTTATGAAGATTAGTTCAGAGCAAAAATACCAAGACTTCAGAATGCTTTATTTTATTAAAATACTAAAATGGAAATATACGTTCTCTTCCAATAAAGAGCCTCGGGATAACAAAAAACCCCTCTGTTATCTGTTAAGTAGAATAAAATAGAATATTATATTCCACGTGCTTAGAGATTTTATTTAATCCAAAGCCAATTGTTTTTAAAAAAAGCTTATTAAATGTTGTACTGGTTACATAAATAATACATGTAGTCTGAGTGAACACAAGGTGGTAATGTATAAACCTGTGTGTGTGTGTGTGTGTGTGTGTGTTTGTGCCTGGGTGTTGTAGCAGACAAGCAAGCGGGGCCCATAAATCGTGGTGCTATCAGTGGTCCGGTCTCAGCCACCCTTGTGTTCTTTTATTGAATGTTATTGTAGCTGGACGGCCCCTTGGTAGATATTTCCTGGTTAGAAATCAAGATCAAAGCCGAGAGGTTGGGGATCAGGGGGAGGAGAGCAGAGGAGAGAAGAAGAGAGGAGGAGGATGGGAAGGAAACAATGACTGATGGACATTGGAGTAGAGGGGAAGAAGAGGGGATAAGAGCTGGAGTGGGTGGCCACTGGCACTGCTTTAAAGCCCCGGCACAGAGTGAGTGGCGATATTCGACTTAATGTGAAAGCCGGGGGTGTGAGGAGAGATGTGATGTGGATTTAGGATCATCCTACGATGAAGGATAGAGACAATCTCACTATCGTTTGCTGCAATTGGTCAGCTGAGGGTGTTATTTTTTTTTTTTCTCCTTTCTGACAGCGTAGGAGTAGGAAAACACAGCAGACATCAAAGTAGAACTTATAGGAGTAACACTCACAGGAGGGGAATTTCCACAGATACAAACTCATTGTGATAATGATGTCATTGTGTTAGAGGGTATGTGAACACAGTGCGCTGTGAAATGTTAAGAATTAAAGAGAGAAGCTACAATCATAGCTTATGTCCCATGTGGGACAATAAAGTTTATTCAATAATCAAACAAACTTCTAATATTGCATTGTAATGCATTTCAGCAGGTGTTTTGTGTTTGTGTGCCTGCCTTAGCACACTCGAAAAGTCAGTCAGCCGCTAGGGATGCCACAAGAACTGATACAGTGCCTTTATTTTTTCCAAGTATCATCACAGGTACTGTGGTCAATACTATAATAATTCTTAAACTTACTATCAGATTAGATACTCATTTGCAACAGTAATGATACAAACAGTGCCGTCTTCACCTCCTCCAGCAGACACACAACACAGAGAGGTGAGTAAAGTTCCTGTTTCAACAACAGTGACGTGTGAAACTGTTATAAAGGTTAACCTGCATGGCCAGCACACACGTTAACATTAACCCCTTAACTATTAGCAATTACCCACATGAGCCACCTGTTAAGTTATTGTTAAGGTAGCAGCTAGGCATCAAACGTTATCAGTCCTGTATTCGATTATATCTTTAAGAAAGTCAACATCAAGTCCAAGTGCCATTTATGTCGCGCTCATTGTGAACTCTGTGCAGACAGCAGTAGCTTTCAGTGATTGCATACTCCTACTGTACTTGCTTATGATAGAGAGCTTAACTATGTGATTATAATCCGGCCACCTTTCATTCACAGTCCACGACGTGCCAGTTGTTTTGGGCAGCCTGGACCTCAAACGTCAGAGAGATGTAAGAAAATGAGCGTCGGACGAGGAAACAAGTTGACGTCTCGTCCCTAAATAATAAATCAGTGAAACCCTGCCAGTTTATTTCTTTTGTGTTCACTTTGTTCAGAGTAAAGAAAAGTGTGGGAGACACCAAACTCTCTAATACGGACCTCCCACCACCACGGCAAAGCTGACGTCATGGAAGCGGATGAAAAAGTAAACCCTTGGTTCAAAGATTTAAATACAAAAGTTAATGTCAGACTATAACTATTACAATACATAATATTACACTTACTATATCATCATATCTCCTAGTGTAATTGTTTGTAATTTAAAGCATCTACATAGCAATTTTAATTCTTTGAAACCTAGATTTCTTGCACCATGTACTATGCTAACAATCAGTTAGGAAAGGCAAGCAATGACTTAGAGGCAGTTTTCATGTTGGGTGAAAGAAATGAAATTGTTCTTCTCCTCGCTGAGAACCCAAAAAAATCCCCCGTGAGCCACTTTCACGTTATTCTGCAAACAAAGCTCACTTTTAAGAGCCTCACTGTATTTTTCTTGGTACCTTTCCACATGTACAGAATGTAACACATTTGTTAGCGAGCGCGAGTGCATCTACATGTAGGCGTGATTTGTTGGACTTCCCTGTGGTCTTGCTCTCCTTCCCTTTAATTGCTGTGGGGATCGCGGGGCGGCAGGGACAGAATGGACTCCAGAGATTGTGGTTCCAGCGCTGCTTCCCAAACTGGCTTTTCTCCCCATGCACCCGCTTGTCAAACGCTCCCAAATTCCCCTATTTGCCACCCTCTCACCCCACACCTCGCCTAAGTAATGGAATCAAAAACAACCGCTTCACTCCAAAGATAGGCACTCATTTCCAAGAGGAGGCTGGGTAGACTCTGCCGCTCTTTAGAGGAGAGTTATAAAGCGTGTAGCAGTTGAGAATTTGGCTAAAAAGCCACTACACCCACATCTGGTCTTCTCCTTACTTTATTCCTTCTATCCACACCTTTTCTTTTACCGCCCTCTTTTCTTTACCTTTTTCCTTTTCAAAGATTCCTCAGCCAACTTATTTTTGCTTATTTTCTTCACCTTCCTGTGTGCCCACCTCTTCTGTTGGCTCGGTTCTTTTCATTCCTTCCTTCTTTTCCTAACTGGTTCCTTTCCTTTCTGCTGACATCCTTTACTCCTCTCCTAATCTCAGCAGAGCACTGGGAGCAGATAAGGCGTATTTAGTGTTTGGAGTTTCCCCTCCAGCCTACTGGCAGTAGAACATCTCCTACCAGGCTGAGGTAGATGAGGACAGCAGATACATAGCAGGAATCCTTTTGTGTAAGGAAGATTTGATCTCATCCTGTTCCCAAACATACACAAATAAGAAACACAATACCTTTGGCCAACAGCGAGGCAAGGTGAGGTGTGGGAGCAGTTTGACAGCAAACTGTCTGTAGAACACACTAATATGCCCATAGTTATTATACACTCAACTCCTCTACATTGCACATGTTGGCTAAAATGACTAGGAAGAGAAAAGTGAGCTGTTAATCAGATAAACCATAGAGTAATATCCTTGTTTACTTACTATTTCCACACATATCGACACAGACCGTAACTGATCTCAGAGCAGTGACAGCAGAGCGGGGGGGGGGGCAGAGTCTCCCATCAAAGACCTCGAAGACCACAGGTTTAACCACAGAAAGCCTGTTGGCCTCTCAGCTTGAGATGATCCAGGTGTTGTTAAGAAGAAACAGACAAACTCATGGAAGCAACAGAATCTATCGATTCCAGTTGCTTAGAGTCAAGCCAGCTTCCAGAGATAAAGGTCAGCTGCAGTCACAAGATGTCGATAAATAACAGGATGAATGCCAACAGGCAATGGCAGTTACTTTATGGGGCAAAATGCGCACGTAAGTAAAGAGACTACTTTCACCTTGGTATGTTTTAAATGACATTATTATTAGATTTCACAGGGCAAGCAGTGCTTGCCTTGCTTGCCACTGCATCTTGGCCATTTATTGATAAAATAATCTATGTTCTTAGTAGATCTCGTAACTTATTGGCATTTTCATTTACTCCTCAAGGCCACTATTCTGCCTCAAACACTGAAAACTAATGAATACTAACAATGAAGAATTATTGTGATTTTTTAAAAATTATTATTATTTTTTTGTCATAATTTGTAAGCTAACATGTTATGCCAGTGGAATGTATTAGCTAGTGACATCACAATAATCCACATGACTTTCAACCACAAGTTCAGAGAGCCATCTTTTATTTTCACTTGAGCTTCGGTTTTCCTTTAGGTTTAGGCGTTAAAAGTACTAAATTTGGTTTTAGTGAAGATAATGGTTTGGTTTAAAGAGAAGTACACCCTCTCAGAACTTGAAAATGTATTCCAGGGCATCATATATTATATTTATCCCAGTAATAATGGATCCTGAGAAGAACAGGTCCCATTTTAAAGTCCAATAGAGTCTAGATTCATAAGGTTTGCAGGGTGACAAGTTTGTATGCCAGTACACGAGGGCTGTACTCTGTTTAAAGAGCTTTAATATTTTGCACTTTTTCTCTTTTTGTTTTCACTTGGTTTTTTACTTTTGTGTTTTACTCATTGTTTTGGTTTAGACTCTAAAAACTACTTGTGATTTCGGTTAATATACACACCCTCACAACATTAAATGTGCACAAAAAGTAACACTTATTCAGCTAATTAATTTTTTTTTGCCAGGGATGCTTTTTCAAGCAGACAAATGAAATGTGCTTCGCTTGTGCAACAAAACCATCCTGACACAGAAACCAGTGGACACCTTAGATGCATCTTTGAGGTCTAAACAGTTTTGACGGAACAGTAGTATTACATACCTGGGAAATAAAACAGGCAGAACATGAAGCACATGTTAGAAAGCTTTTTAGGTTATCAGGAAGAAGATTCCAAAGATTATATGTGCCCTTATTCCTGTCATTAGAAATCTTTTAGATGATCTGGGTTGTTTATCGTTGATTAGAATGGATGGCAACTGCATACTGGGCCCTTGGTAGGTGCTTGAGGGCACCTACTGGCGATGTCAGAGTGATTACAACTGATAAAGGCCAATACACTGGATGATAACAATTAGCGAAGGCGCCTGGTTACATTTAAGACAAACTGAATCGGTCTGATAAGTGTAGGAGCATTCTTTAGACAGGTTAAACAGCACAAACATTGT
The DNA here is from genome assembly GCA_024447675.2 of Pterophyllum scalare. Taxonomy (NCBI): domain Eukaryota; kingdom Metazoa; phylum Chordata; class Actinopteri; order Cichliformes; family Cichlidae; genus Pterophyllum; species Pterophyllum scalare. The sequence continues at coordinate 135,756 of JAMQGT020007342.1, read as the reverse complement.
AAGCTGATTTCAAACAATTCTCTTGATTACTGTCACTGCTATTGGAATCACTGTATGTATAAACTTAAGTTGACCTACACAAGTTTAAGATGCACACTTGGGAGTAAAACAGTTACTGCTCTGGTTATTGTGATTAGGGCTCTGTTTTAGTGATTTGCAAAGATGCTCTGATGATAAACAAGTGATTATGTAGATGATCCACTGAAACTATCAGCTCTCTTCTCCCCCAAAAACCCAACATGTTGCGTGCGTGCGTGTGTGTGTGTGTGTGTGTGTCTCTGATCTGAAGCTGTGATTCAACAGCGACTGTGGAGCCCTACTACCTCGGGGAGGTCTACATGGATAAGCATTTAAAAACACTAATCTCCAAATCACTATCGCTCACAGATAACCGTCTGCTTGGGCAGTGATCAGCATGGAGATTATGGATGTGATCTGGATCTGATCACTCCTGGTGATACAGTATCAGATGGGTGTTTGAAATAGATTTGTGAAGTTCTGCTCCAAAACTAAAATTATGCAGCTTGTGAGAAAAGAGAAAAAAAAAACTCTCACTGAGGAAAGTGACAATAACATCCATTGAAACAAACTACAATCACTCTAACACAACTTACGCTCACTGCTTGGAAAGCAAGGAATTGCAAGTTAAGCTTGTAAGTAGTTGAGGTCAGTTTGCTAAAACATGAGCCAGGACTTCATGCAGAGGCTTAACAACAATGGCTGAATTACTTAAAGTTTGTTTGACACTCATTTTTCTGGCTGGAGCTTACTTTTCAGGTTGGGACAGGTCTATCATAAGGTTAAAAGAACAGTTACATTTGAACCGCTCTCTTGAAATTCCCACTCAGCATTTCATTCACTTCTTCCATCCATCCATCCATCCATCCATCCAATACCACCTTTATCAGAGAAAATGAACCTACTTCTCAATTAATAATGTCAATAAACACTTTCCTGGTGAGTTTATGGTTTTAGTCTCATTTAAGACAGAATGGTGTTCATTTTGTAAATTATGGTCCCATTTAGAGTAATGAAGAATGTGGTTTAGGGCATGCCTACAATATAACTGACAAGATGGGTGTTTTGTGGACTATCTTTACATTTTTTGATACAGTTGCCCTCAGGGGTGACTGTGGCTACCTCAACCCACTACAGGGCTATGGCCAGTGCTTCAAGTGCCAAATGTAGCTAACCCATGTAAGGCCCAAATGTGCCTGCCGCCTGAATATTGTATAATCTTGAGGTGTCCTTGGTTTCTCAGATGGGGGTGGCAAAAATCTTCCAGCCAAGCCTTCAAAATAGGACTTCATAAAGCAATGGATGATGTCCCAGTGGTGACATCCATCTCCCATATACAGTTTATTGCTTCTGTGCTGCCACAGGGTTAATGTCCACGGTCTCACTCGTGTCCGTTCACTCGAAGAGGAAAAACCTCCACAGTACTCCGATGTAGACGGAAAATGGAAGGTTTATTTCACAGTTTCACAACGTCTTCTTACAAGAGCATCCAGACCCAAGTTTCCTCCACAACAAACAACCGTGTGGCTCTGTCCTAAACTGCAGCGCCTTGCCCTGCACTCCCCTCTCCCCCTGCTGCAGCGCTGCACCTAATTTGCATAAAACCACAAAGTGGAGAGTTCAAAACTACAAACCAGCTTTTACTGAAACCTGTTCACAACATGAGTCCAATACCTAAACATGAATGTAATAAGAATAATTTTACTTAAATTTTAACCCCAAATTTACTTATTAAATTACTATTTAAACAAAATAAGGTTTAACAGCAAAATAAATACTAATATATATATATATATATATATATATATATATATATATATATACATATATACACACACACATGTATTTAACAGCAACATAAATACTTACATATATATATATATATATATATATATATATATATATATATATATATATATATATAACTAAAGTAACTTGGCTCCCACAGCTTCATCACTCAGATTTTACTCTACAGCAGCTCCACACACTGCACATCATGCCTCGCAGCTTAGTATTTCAGTCACTTGCATGACTTTTAGTCTTTGTGAGGAATCCAGAGCACCCACAGGACTCTAGAAACCTCTTGCTGGGAATGCTAACTACTAACTACCAAGTCAACATGCAGCCCCATTACATGCCATGTGTTTCTCTGCACCTTATATCCTTTAATTTCCACCTGTTGTCACTTGTCCTTCATGTCAAAGGTGACTACCCTCTAACGGAATACTAAGAGCAGCACATTAAAAGCGCACGGAAGTAAAAGAATGACATTTAACCACCAAATTTATCTTTTTTTTTTTTTTTTATAAAGCATGAACTGCTGCTTTCACTTTAAAAGGTTGGTTCAAAATTACATCAGTTTGATATAATTTTGTTTGCTATATGCTTTGATTTATCCCATAAAGGTTTGTGTCAGGTGGAGAAATTGATTTTAGCTCTGTTCCCCCCCCACACCCACGCTCGATTCTGTCATTTTTCAACTCGTCTTTCTGTCGCCGGGTCATGCTGCACCGCAGCTCTGATCTGCACCGCGGATACAGGCTCCTTGTTTTGGTTCGGGCCTCAGGTGAGCATCAACCAAGCAAAAGCTTCCAAAAAAGGCCTCTCTCATCTTTCTACCTGAGCGTGGCATAACCGCAGCACAGACAAAACACCAAATCCAAAGCTGATCAACATCAAAGCCACCACTGCTCCATCTCCTCTCTGTTCTTTGCCATCACTCCTTTCACACCCCTTCCACACCTTCACCCAACTGTTTCCCCCGTCCTTTCCCTGACCTTATATCGTTCTTTTTTCTTTATCCACTGATTATCAACAGCCGTGGCTGTTCTCCCCCCCCCCCCCATACACACACACACACATCTTCCTTCTCTTTGCTCATCCCTCTTTTACTCAGTGTGTGGGCTGCTGCTCAACAGGAGGTCGTCCACAGGTAACAGAGTGAAGCAGACCGAAATGCTAATCCACAGAAGAAGAAGAAGAAAGAGGGAAAAGTAGGAGAAGAAATGGGATTAGGTTGGGCGTGGGGGAGTCTAACAACACAATCACTGCCATCATCATCATCATCATCATCATCATCATCGCAGCCTTAATCAAGCCTAGTTACATCTCAAACCAGCCTTGAATGTTTGCCGCTCGTAATAATGTGCACCTTCTGTCTAATTTGGCCATTATTCAGGCCTGTCAGACCACAATTATTTAGAGCTTATCTCTCTCGCACACGAGATGACGCGTTTGTCACGCTTTTGCTCCACACACACACACACACACACACACACACACACAGGACAGCCAAGGCGCTTTAGAAATTCCATTGATGACTGCCTGTGATAGGACCTGGTGTGCCCCCCCCCAACACACACACACACACCCCCTTCACCCTCCTCCGCCCCCCCCCCCATCATTACTGCATTGATTACCTTGGTTGGCTTATCATCTACACATATTCAGTTTAATCAAGAGGAGCCACACACATGCACACTCCATATTGTTTACGCATAGATGGAGATTGCATTGTTGTTTATCCCCCGAGTTTGTTTATTCTATTGGCTGATTTGTGTTTAGTAATGTCATCTATCCCCCCCTTCTGGACTTGGAGCCAAGCAGCGGAAAAAGAAAAGAAACACAATCTCTCCATTCAGATTGGCTGAGAATAGGATGCATGATATTGGGTTTCTATGATCTTTTGTGAGTCGTAATTTGATGCCACGCAAAGTGTTTAGCGGAACAAATATAGCAACGTTGTTAAATTATATCATAAATTAGTGATCAGGAGGAAGCGGCAGAGGGAGGGAGTCGGAGATATGTATGTATTTACTGCATTGATTGGGTTACATTCGCCATAACAGGACCAATGTTCCACCGAGCATTTTTTTCTTGACATCCCAATTTAGTTAGTTTTATTTGGAGAACAAACCAGCCATGTAATACACAATAAAAGTTGGAGTAATGATGTTTTTAAGCAATAAAGCCAATGGATGTGGCTGTCATTAAAGCATCTTTACAATTGCAAAACAATTCTTATCAACTGGGAAATGCTACATTTTCCGAGGATGAGGAAATGAGGCGGTGAACAAAACTAACCATCAGATAGTGTGCCTCCTTAATTCTCTCATCCCCTGTTAAATAATATCATTATCATTGCCTAATGACGATGGTGCAGCAGTGCTTATGGAATAAGCCGATTAGGACAGAGACAAACAGCATGGGGCCAGGAAGCACTGCAAGGCCATTTACCACTTCATACAGGATAAATGAATGTTTTCCTACCATCTTTCGTTCTCTCATTCGCTTTTTCAATCTCCCCACCCCCTCCACAAACACACACACACACACACACACACACACACACAACTTCCATCTATTTCATTTTTCTTTTTTTTTATACCAGCCCATCATGAAGTATTTGATTTCCTCTCCTCCTTCCTTTGGCTCCTTCCCTCTCTCCATTCCACACCCCCCCCCCCCCCACACACACACACAACCCACCCACCCACCCTCCACCGCCACCACCTTCTCCACCGCCCCTTCTTCTTTGTGTGAAGGTAATCGTAGATGCAAAGGGAAGGGGGCCGCTGGGTTCTTATCAGCCCATAACATCTGTTGGCATGTCAGGTGATGAGATGGAGTGCTCGCGGCCTGCCGGCGGCCTGGACGGCTCCTTTAATGCAGAGAGGGGAGTGTGCAAACAAACAGCGGCTGATAGGGTCTATGCTTGTCACAATCGCTCAGGACCGTGATCTATCTTCGCCCTGCCTTTTCGCTCTCTCTTTCTTTCCCCGCTCTCCCTCTCTGTCTCCATCTTCTCCTCTGCTACTCGAGTCCCCGTGTTCTTCTTCACTTCACTTTCCCCGAAGACCTCCTCTCTTGCTCTGTTTTTATTTAAAATATAACCCAGCCCTGCTCCGTTTCTATAATTCACCCTCTTCTGTTTGCTTCGTGGTTTGTGTACAAAGCTGATCAGATTGTTATAATGGTTTTCGGGGGCCTGCAAACAGAGAGGAAAAGGAAGTAGATGTCTGAAAGTGAGATGTAATAGATAAGAAGGTCAGTGGGACTATCACTGTAGACTTACAGTGCTGTTATCAGGAGCCATGCATGCTCAAAGAAAATGTTTTGGCCTTATCAACATGCTCATTTCCACAAATATCAGCAGCATCAACAGTGCCAGCACCATCACTGGAAGCTCCACCATTATCATCATCATCACTGTGTCCATCATCATCAGTGTCATTATTAACAGTATTGGCATTGTGACGAGGAAAACCATCAGGACCATTATCATTATGAAGGTCATACCATTTCCAGTTATTTTTACTCAGGCTGCTGGATTCAAAGGGAATGATGCCAAAACTGCAGAAACAAAAGGAGTGTCATTAACATTTGAAGAGGACTTTGGATTGGTTTTGATTCTGACATAAATATATAATTGATTTTAATGATTTTGTCAGGGACTTAGCCTTATCCCTAAATCACCGCACCACCAACGATTTATCAAGACAGACAGAAAAACACATCAGAAAATACGAATAAAAGAGCCACGGAACAAAAAATAAAATAAAAAAAATCACAGGAATAATTAACTGTTGTCTTCAAGAAGCAAAGGGGGGAAAAAAGTGTAAAATACACACAAAAACTCAAAAATTACATTATAAAAACTGGATGTGAGAAAGCATGAAAATTAGGAAATGAGTTTATCTGCTGATCAATGGTCCTGAAATAATTCCCTATTTGACTACATATAGTACAGTGCATTATTCATTATGAATTCATTATTTTGTTATTTCTCAATAAAATGAAATATTTTTAAAAAGATGGCCTCTTAATACCAAACTTTCTAGAACAAATCCCCTATTTTCTGATAACAAGAGACTAGCAACAGTGGCCAATTACAGTTGCTGTGATACAAAAGCAGGGCTTTAAGCAGCTGGTTAAATACTGTGACCCAAGACACAACATCCCAGGTAGAAAATATGTTGCAGTTGTATTACGTGAAAACGCTGTCCACGCCAACATAATAGGTGGCAGTATCGCATCTAAGCACTAGATGTCCCCAGGCATAAAATAGGACGAGGGAGGAAAAATGTCAGCTCACCAGTGTGGAAGCTTTTTGGAATTTTGGTCGGTATTGACATGACGGCATCACTGCTGCAGATTTATCAGCTGCACATCTATGATGCAAATCTCACATCCCAACGGTGCTCTGTTGGATTGAGATCTGGTGACTGTGGAGGTCATTTGAGTGCAATGAACTCACGGTCACGTTCAAATAATGAGTCTGAGATTGTTTGAGCTTTGTGGCATCCTGCTGGAAGCAGCCACCAGAAGATAGGTACATGTGACGTAAAGGGCTAGGCACAGCCAGTAACAATATACTGTAGTGTTTAAATGTTGCATACTTAGGGGCCCAATGTGTGCCAACAATATATCCGCCACATTACATCATCAGCAGCCTGAACTGTAGATAAAGATGGGATAGATCCATGTTTTCATGTTTTTAAGGCCAAATTCTGACCCCATCGGAAAATCAGAGCAGAAATCGAGACTCATCAGATCAGGCAACATTTTTCCGATCTTCTGTTGTCCAGTAATAATAAGTCTGTGCAAACTGTAGCCTCAGTTTTCTGTTCTTAGTTTATAGGAGTGGCACCTGGTGTAGTAGCCCACCTGCTGTAAGGTTCAATGTGTTGTGCATTCGGAGGTGCTCTCCTGCACGCGCTGTTTGTAACGAGTGGTTATTTTTGACTTACAGTTGCCTTCCAATCAGCTCAAAGCAGTGTGGCCTCTGACCTCTGGCATTAACAAAGCATTTCCATCCAGAGAGCCGCAGCTCACTGGATATTTTCTCTTTTCCGGACCATTCTCTGTAAACCCGAGAGATGGTTGCCATTTCAACAGTTTCTGAAACACTCAGACCAGCCTGTCTGGCACCAGCAGCCATGCCATGTTCAAACCGTTGATGTCAAAACTGTTCAAAAAAATTCAAAAATTAACTAAACCAAAGAAACCCAAAAGGCTAAGCCCATTACTATTAGGCACTAGCCAACATACTAGGCCTGCTATGCCACCCCCTCTCTCCCTCAGGAGTGTTAACTCTGGCTTATAAAGCCTAAGCCCCACCCCAGAATAAACCACACAAAATTCACCAATTAAGTCTCCCAATTAGTGATTTTCTACCTAATGAGCAAAAAAGCATTTCAATTACCTCCTTTAAAACTCTGACACAAGATCATCAAAACATTATTTGTTTCACTGTGAACCAAAGACTATTTCACAAGAACAGAAAAAAGAAAAGAAAATTCCCCCTCTGCAATCTTACTCACATAGTGAGCTCCAATCTCCCCCTACTATAAAAAGATTTGGAACCTTCCACATCCTGTTTGGCAGTCCAGATCTCCAAGATGGTGGCAGCATGGAACAGTGCATTCAACCAACACTTTGGTAATATTGACATGACTTGGTGCTTACAAATGGTTTTGAATATATGTGCCCATGATATTTTATTTTTCTATGGCATGAAAATAATGAGTGTTAATGCTTAGAAATAAATACCAAAAATCTGCATACTGTTGGATCTAACTGAAATTAAAGTAAGGCAATGAAGGACTGGACCAAAGTAGTGTTGGCCTCACATTTACTACTGAAACAACCTCTATTTTGCCGGCAAGATTTTATACTAATAGAAGTCTCTGCAGTCAGTTATTGGCCATTAAACATTTAGTCCTATAGGGCACAGGTTACCCTGTGACACCATCCTTCCATCTAGTTCCAAACCTGTTATCCGGCTCAGAGTTTCAGAGATCCAGAGACTATTAAAGCTGTGAGACGTGAACCCTGCAGCGGTTGTCAGTGCACCACTACCCTGACACAGGACAGAACAGGGTGCTATTCATCCAGTACTAAAGTTGCAACCACACATGTATATGTGGACATGTGCATAGAGGTATGTCTAGGTAGTTTTAACCAAAAGCATTTGGCATATTAAATTTGCCACAATAGCCTTTTAAGCTACAAAGACAGTCTTTGTCACAGTGGTTCTTCAGTGACTGATATCAAAGTCACAAACTGAGAAAGCTACTATTCTTACAACGAGCTTTAGTGTATTTCAAAACAAAATGATAAAAAAAAAATACTGAATCAAATTGGAACTTTAACCCACAGCCTGCAGAAACCCTTTGCTCTCTATCCCATCCCAAATGAAATAGGATTTCATCCCCATGTCTAAGTGCTTTGCAGGGACAACACCAGCCCCAGTGTTGAACTGTACTGCTTCATCTGAAGCTACACAACTATAATGTCACTGTCAGCTGGCTTGTGGCAGCAAGATCAATAGTTAGTAATTCCTTGGCTGGGGGTCTAAGAGTACTCGCCCTTCTCTCTCTCTGTCCCCCCCCCCCGAGCTTGAATGTCCTCTAATGGAGCAGGCCAGATCTAATCACTGCAGTAATTGAAGTTTACTTTGAAGCTTTCAATCTAGGGGAATATTTAAAGACAAAGCCACCATGAAACACTATCTACTGTCCCAGGCCCGATGTTATTTGGATCTAGGGGCCTCTTCAATAATTGATGAGCGTCTCAAACATACTTTTATCCCCTCTTTTTTGTCATGTTTGTGCATTAGATTTTACTTTGTCCAAGATTCAAGGACCTGATCACCACCAGCTTTGCGAGACCAACATTACGACAGATGTTGCAGCCAAAGTGATTTATGCGCCTATAAAATCATCGCTCCGTTTTCCAATCAACAATATCCAGATAACCCCAGAGTAGATGAGTAGTAAGTGGTTAATGATGAGGCTGTGGGGTTTAAAAAACATGCTCAATAAAACACAGACAGCACATTTTTAAACCCTTTAAACACTGAGATATATAAAGCCTTAATACAATCAGTGCAGACACAGTGCAACTACCTGGCAAATAGCTAGCGCTAGCTGGCATACTATTAGTTTATAATGGTCCCTGAGTTTCAAAGGTATCAATACACTTTATTGCCATAATTAAAGCTTACATTTATTTGCAAATAAACACAATAATATTACTGTAACCGAGTTCATTGCACAACTACTTTCAGTTGTTTAATGCCATTAATGCTAACGTTGGAACAAGAATGCTTTCCTAATGTAGCTCTCACACAGAACAGATTTATCACATTAACTGCGAGGATACGACACAGTGATGCATGAGGAGAGCCCACCAGCAGCATAAGCTACATGTAGTTGAAGAGTTTGTAGAATGCAAACAACCACTTGAGATATATTTCTCTCTCTTGACACCACTGTGATCACTATGTAAATAAGCATCATAAAAGCATGAAACAGCACAATATTGCTGGCTGATACGTTAACATTTGCCTACCATCAATTTGCATTTGCAGAGATGTGTGTGTTCGTGTGGGGCAGTCCCCACTCGCGCCCAATCCTACTGAACCACACGGAGCACAGCTAGATTAAGGAGTTAATTAAAACGCACACAATACCAGCAGAACAAAAGTAACAGAAATTAATTGCCGACAGATCTGTGATGCGCACGTGAAACAGGGCAGGAACGTTCAGAAATATGGGTATAAAATGCAACACTTACCTGGGTTAAGTTAAGCAGTGACCCCTTAATAAACAGCTGTTAAAAAGTTGCAGGAAGTATGTTCACCCTGTGGTGTCAAGCTAAGGTTTGATATTTGTATCATTATTGCACTTAAAGCCATAAGACAGGAATGAGTTTTTACTAAATGTTTCGCATTACATTGAGAATCTATTTAGCAAGACACAGATGTTGACCTGAACGTAGTACAACCACAAACTGCTACTAATGATGACGATAAAGGGTGACCAATACCCACCTAAATGACACTGCTGATAACTGGAGCCTACATCTTCTTCAAACAGGATCTATTCCCAACTATCTGCCAGTCAGACACCAAGAGAAGGCAAATAAACATTTCTTTTAAATCAAAGTATCATGAAAAACCTGAATACATTAACAACCACAAGGGAAATACCTTCAGTTACCAGATAGATAAATGGATAGGAGCAGGCAGATGACAGAAGCAGGTGTATAAAACCATCACAACTGAGGAGAAGACATACAGTGGCACAAATGGAGAAAATGAAACTCTTTACCTTACTGAAGTGATGCAGTGAAGCCAGTGTTGCCAACTTAGCGACTTTGTTGCTAGATTTAGCAACTTTTCGGAGCCCCTGTGACTTTCTTTCCAAAAAGCGACTCTGGTTACAAATTTAGCGACTTTTCCGGAGACGTCAGTGACTTTTGGCGAGTTTTGGAGATAGACGGTCGCCGTCTTTTGTGTGCGTACACTCCGGCATCACCCGGACCTCACTTCGACACCGAGGTGGGGGACAGCCGGCTACTTTCCTTTCTGAGGAGTTGGTGACAGTGAGTGAAGCATCTCGGCAGCACGTGGGCCTCCAGCTTGAAGTGCACATTTTAAGCTGACATTTCTCGTAGCATTGATAAGCAGAAGATGGCCATCAGAACATGGATACAAGCTTCTGGCAGGCTTGACTGCTTAGTTGAATGTAAAGTGTGTGAAAGAAATGTTAATGTGATAAGTGATGTGTGAGAAAAGGAGCTTCCCATAAAGTTGGTATTGCAGGAGAATGGTTGCATGTATGAACAGTGTACAAGATAGGAGCATGCAGCAGCCCATATCAAAGTGCTTCAAACCCATTTCACTTCAAAACACTCACAATGATGACTTAGATTTTAACACTGTGCAGGTAACCAGTGGCCCGAAATCATCATAATTCACAATGTATTGCAAAGAAAATACTGAAAACAGCAAGCAGACAGCACAGTGAAAGCACAAAACGGCACACAACCATGCATCCAAAGATGTCCAACCTCCCAAGGCATTAACAAGCAGAAGTGCACACCAGACCTAACAGGTGTTTGTGTGCTTGGCTTTTCCCAGGGCATGTAGTGCTGTATCCCTACTATGAATATTTTTCAGCAAAAAGAGAGTAAGACATTAGCTTAACATAGTGAATCCATGTAAAGGTTAGCTTGATGGCAGCCAGGCCTAGCAAATACAGTGGGCAGGGCAGTGATTTGAACAACCCACCTTACTGCTCTGTGGGTGCATTTGATTTATTTAGCAGCCAGCATAGTTTGTCATGTGACTGATGCCGTTCGTCCTAACAATGCACACGGGCTTCAGTTTTATCTGGACTGAAGCACAGCCAACTTTATGATCAATTTTGAATGCAGCTAGCTCCATGCCAGACAGAAGAAGGATAAATGGCAATCAGATAGTTGCCGTGCACAATGTCAGAAAGCAGGAGTGTGTACAAAACATGATTTATAATCTTGAGTGGTGTTTCTTCATTCCCTTCATTCCATAATTGACAGATCAATTTCCAAAATCAGGATCTGTATCTGCTTTCTTTGTTCAAGAAGTCCAGTCAGCAATGAAGATCTCCAGGCCAATCAGTGGCACATGAGGCTAAACTGTGCCTTATTTTTTTTAAAGAAATCTTTAACTTGCTTTGCATGTTGGAATAACTTTATGGCTTTTATGAAACCGGAATCACATTTATTTACCACTTTCCTAGTCTTACTGGCAACTCAGAGCACTTTACACTACAAGCCATTCACACAGCACTTTATTCTGTGCCATGCTTTTACTGCTTTATCTGTCTTATATCTGCGCCAACAGCCACTTTAGAATCATAGATTAACTTAATGCATAGGCTATCTTTGAACTGCGGGAATTACCCTGATAAAGCTAACACATGTGCTGTGATCTGACAGTGCTAAACACTACTTGATTTATTCATTTAGATGCACGCCATTAAACTGCCTCGTTTCCCATTCGATCTGCTTGCATTCGTCTCCTACCTCAGCTACTGTCTATCTGGAGTTTTCCAGTACAGTCCTGGATAGGCTGCAACGTGTCTAAAAAATCACCCCCCGACTCTCATCCGCCTGCACTGGTTCCCAGTTAAGTCCGCACTGAATTCAAGATTCTCTACCAATGCCTGCAAGTTCCTTCATGGTCTTGCCCCTCAGTGCCTCTCTGACCTCCTTCGCCTCTACACCCAATCACGATTATCGTGCACTGACACAGTGCAGCATTCTAGTCCCTTCTCCAGTTGAGGACCCTGGGGTAGAGAGTCTTCTGTGTCCAGGCCTCCTCTTGACATCTGAAAAGTCAAAACTCTAGAACAACTTGGCTTTACCCTAGTTTAACCTGACAGACGCCTTTAAAAGGTTCATTAAAGTTGTTAATGTAAGTCCAGCCTACCATTTAGCACACAATAATGCCACATATTGAACTGTGTTAGACAACATTTAACACGGTCACTGGACTTTAAATGATTGAATGTCTTCTGTTAATTGCGTTAGTTCCATTTAATCACTGTGTTGTGGCAGATGCGAGCTGTGTCAGTGGCTGCGGTTGCGTCGGTGGCATCTGTCCTGGCAGTGGCTCTCTGATTGATAGGCCTGAGCACAGAGGGGCAGTGGGAGATGAAGAGAGGTCTGATAGCGGGCCGCTAGATACTTCCCGATTCACTGTGTGTCAGATACTGATAACGCCGAGACTCGGAGAGAGAAAGGTGGAGAGACTCTGTGAGGGAAGTGAGAAGAGAAATAAGAGCATAAATGAATACTTGGAAGGAGAGGAGAGAAGAGAGAGGAAAAGGAGGCGATGCTTCAGATGTCGCGTCAGTAGACAGTGTGGAGTATGGGATTGCGGCCAGTAGCTTATTTCATCACACTGACAAATCGAGGTGTGAGACCCATTGCTCTTGACTTCACGTTGCCATGCAGGCAAGCCTCCTCGCAACGTGATGCTCCTCTTTCAGCTCTCCTTTTTGACTCGCCATTGCTCTTTCTCATCTATTTCTCCTTTCTGTCTCTGTGAGTGTGTGTGTGTGTGTGTGTCCTTGTCCTGGTTTTTATTAATAACTATCTGTGGGAGATGAAATGAGCCCATGTGTTGTTTTTTTTTATGTGGTCGGCATGGTCACAGTGCTGTCATTGTAATGTATGTCTTCCGATAGCACTTTGAGGGGGTAAAAAAAAAAATGGAGCGCATCTTCCTGTCCTCTCTCTCTGCAGCTTCAGTGTATCAATAGCATCACTCCTCTCACCCCCTTCACACGCTCTCTCTCCCTCTCTCTCTCCTGTCACAATCTATCTCCTTTCCCATTTTTTTCTCTGATGCCCCGACCTTATCTACCCGTTTTATCTCCCTGCAGTTTTCGCCGCCATTTCTTCTCTTCTTTGCCTGTCGCTCATCCCGGTGTCACCAGGTTTTCTGTCGCCAGGGGAAGGAGGCAAAAGGTTTCAAGAAGGAAGCCAACTCAGTCAGGAGGTCAGTCATGACAAGAAAAAAAAAGTACCGTAAAGTGTGCCTGATGGTCATGAGTCATTTAGCAGATATGAACATTATGCATACCTGTCCATCACGTAGGTGACCCAGCCCAGACATCTGATCAATGCTATGAATGCACAATGAATACCACAAATGACATCCATACCGCAGCGTGTCATATTCTCGTCATCTTCAGTAATAAGTAGCAATGTGACACTATGGTTTCAACCATGTGTCATCTTACCTGTATGTCATCAACTCGGCCTCCGAGTGACCTTCCATATTTGAAGGAAGTGTGCGCTTATATCACACCTTACCATTTCATTCCGTCATCGCATAACTTTCTGTTTCATATAGTCATCCTTAAAGAAATACTCGGGGTGCAAGTTACTGCCGTATTACAAAAATAACTGCTAGCAATTAAAGTCATTCAAGTGCACAACTGATTTTTGAAAACACCCCCGAAAGTCAACACATTAGAGAAGCACAGGCAGAAATTTAAGCTCTTGTCCCAAAGGAAGGAGAATTTATTTGAAAAATGAGTAATATAGAGAACAAAAACAATCCCTATAAACGCATAACAAATAAATCTGAATAAATATGCGAAATCTTTATGCAAGGGACCAGACTTTCCGTGCCAGAAGTTGTTACATGTGTGTCGTCTGAGTCTCAACAACCCCAGACGCACAACATTTTTGTGCATTGTCCATAACCAGACTCCATAAAGTAAAAAGATAAGGGCTTAAAGGTGGCTTCTGAAGGAAGTGTCTGCTTATAGCAGTTCTTGAGGCTAATGTGGTACATTCGCTGCATGCTGAAATTTATTTGCGCGTAATAAAATTATGGCAAACAAACGGAGTCGCTTTCATACGATCGCAAGAGGTGGAAAAGGAGAGAACAGGTCAAGTTTTTCCCCTAGAGCCCCGTAGTCGGTTAATCTGATCCTGTTCATGCTGATTTAATTCTGCAGGTTTTTTTTTTTTTTTAATGTTTTTAAGAAAAAAATCCAGACTCAGCAGGAAAACATTATTTTAAAGTACCGAGAGTAAATGAACATATTATCATGATTTGGCTTCGGGTTGGTTCTGCTAAAGAGGATTCCACTGTGGAGATTACTGAACCAATAAAACTGACTGAACCCCCGATTTTATACCTGAGGCTGAAGTTCTGCGTCACCCACTGAGCGTGAATACCTCACACAGCTTTACAAGCAAGAAGAATAAATACCTCTGCGCTTTGTCGCAGTACCAAAGATACTGCCGAAATTCCATCTAATGACCGGACAGATCAGATTATTTCAGCATCTATTGTTCAGGGCTTAACTGCAGTGAGGACCTAAAAATGAAACGAAATTTCACTTTATTAGAGATTCTGCTTCGATGAATTACATCCAAAGGATTTCTGGATGTCCATTCAGTTCCTGCTTTAAACCATTTAATGCTTTATAGCACTTAAAGTGTGCCACAGGTCTACTGGCTTTAATAACTTGGTGCACCAATGTGTTGGTGCTATGTTCATATTATGTTCAGCTTCCACAGAGGACTACCTTGGCAAGTGAGCGTTAATACAGTACTGCGGTCTACAGGATTGAGGTTGAAGACCAGAGGATGTGCTCAGTGTTTAGCATCGATCAGCAGGAGATGGAGGTCTGACTCCCAGCCCGCTGTTGTGTTGGCCTGCCTTAATTGATGTAATGAATGTGATTAGGCGCTATCTGAGGGATCGCTGAGCCTGGCCCGCCGCCCCTCTTCCTTATCTCCCAGTGCTTCCTGGATCCTACAGAGTGGACCAATAATGTATCAGAATGAGGAAGATGGACTGATGGGCGAAAAGATGGAGGAGTTCAGCAGGCCCTCGTCCAAAATGTGACACAGGCCAGCAGAGTGGAAATTGCCATAGAAGCTTACATGTGTGGCTTATTTATGAAGGTAGAAGTCATTAATCTTCAAGATGACCTCGGTGATGATGGCTTCATCAGTGAAATGCTGACTGAAACATTTTCTTTTGTTTTTTGTGAGGAAACTTTAATTTCTATCCAAATGGTGTTCACTTGTGTCAGTCAGCTGAGATATTTATATATATATATATATGGAAGTCACACTGACGCAAACTTCCTGTTCGATCAACTTGAAAAGGCTACTGGCTATTTGTGTGTACGTTATGTAGAGGTCATAGTCAGACTTTAGACTTAGTCAGCTCCCTGTGACCCTGAATTGGATACATGGAAGAAAATGGATGTGGATGGATGATAGAAAGTCTTTTGTTTTTCTGTATGTCAAAAATAAATGTGCAAATCTCATTAATTTTAACATAGAATTCTTGAATTGTTTTACTTAAAGTGGGACTGGAACATATATGTAGCACCATTAGCACAAATTGGATTTTTTTCTGGTTACTTTTGTCACTGTGGAGAAATTAGTGAGACCACACTGGGTTTGCTTCATAACCTCCTGTTTCAGTAACAGGTAAAGCAGTTCGTTCATGACCCAGGACCCTCATAAATCTAGCAACCCACCCTAA
Source organism: Pterophyllum scalare (assembly GCA_024447675.2). NCBI lineage: Eukaryota > Metazoa > Chordata > Actinopteri > Cichliformes > Cichlidae > Pterophyllum > Pterophyllum scalare. The sequence goes on along the minus strand of JAMQGT020007342.1, from coordinate 119,885 downwards.
TCATGGTGTCACTGTTTCAGTAATCTAGCATGAAGGTAAATAAAACTGAGAGACTGAACTGTGAATTCAATGGAACAAACACAGAACAGTACATGATGGCAGCAGGACACTGCCGGTGCCCGCTAACATTGTTTTTCATGAATATTAGGAAAAAATGCACAATGCCTTGTGTGTTCAGCCAATACAGAGAACTTCTAAATGAGATGTATTCATAAAGAGATACAAACTTCATTTTCCATCCATTGATTTTTTTTTTTTTTTCCTGCTTATCCAATTCAGGGTTACGGGGGGGCTGGGGCCTGTCCCCGCTGTCATGGAGCAAAATGCATACTACGCCCTGGGCAGGTCAGCAGTCTGTCACAGAAAGACAAGCATTCGCACTGACCTGCAGTTAATTTAGAACAGTTAACCTGACCCCGTGCATGCGTTTGGACTGTCGGAGGAAGCCAGAGTACCTGGAGAGAATCCACACTGGCACAGGGCGAACATACAAACTCCACACAGGTTTGAAGCCAGGACCTCCTCACTGTGAGGCAACAATGCTAACCGCTGCTCCACAGTGCCGCACAAGCTTGATTTTGTTTCGTTAATATTACCGATTTAACAGTGTTTCACTCACGTCCACTCTGATTAAATGTTTCAGTGTGCTTTCTGGAAGATTAAAGTTGAAAAGAAGCAGAACCTCGAACTTTTCAACAGCGCAGCGCTGGCACCATGTGGTGGAACTGAGTCCTACAGGAGGACGCGGCATTTAAGAGAAGTGTGCAATATTGTGGATATTGGATTGGAAGATTTTCACCAGTAAACCATTCGTTTGTTTAAAAAAAACCAACTGGTTTAATGTGGCATTTTGAATATTGCTCATGAATAATGATGTGCTACAGCAACATATGATGGAGAGCTGTCAGACAATTTAGCTGTTTAAGTTCAAATCAAGCAGTCACTCTAATTTACCTGTAACTTTGGTTTTTTAGTAGACAAAATACTTCATTTTTTCCTTGGTTTCCTTTTTTTTGCATTTTTATTGTGATTTTAAATTTAGCTTTATATCATAACTGTTAATAAACATGAATTATATACAGCTTTGTCCCTGCATAGGTAATTGTTTTTTGCAGCTCAATATTAATATATGCACATATAATGTACTGCATTTTAACATCATGTAGCATTAGGGAATAAAACACAAAAATAAGATGCTTATGGAAATAATTGTGGAAATAGAATGAAGATAGTATTCTTGTTTAAAAGTAAAAATTATTTTGTTATTTATTAGACAAATAAAATCAAAAACAACTAAATAGCCTTTATTCACACATAATAACAGTTTGCATTCTTGTTGGCGTTGTTAGTATGTGCTTTTATTTTTTAATTGAGCTCCCGATAGTTGCTAGCTGTTCCCAGGATCTTGCTTTGGATGAAACTTTTGCATCTTTGAATCAAGTCCGGACTTTGACTCGTCCAGTCCGTCAGTTCCCGTACTCCAGGTTCTTTTTTCTTGTTCAGTCTCTGCACAGCTTTGAAGGATGATTGGAGTTATTGTCTTATTGGTGTATGAACCCATAACCAATCAGTTTCAGTCCAGAAGGGATACCATGATGCACCGAGATGTTGTGGTATACCTTCTTGTTTATGATACCATCAATTTTCACTAATTTGCCCGCATCGTTTCCAGAAATGGAACACCATCCAGCATCAATACGTTCTCCAGCTTTTCGTAAACATGATGATGCTGACTGAAGAGTTCAGACTTGGACTCATCCATCTTCAGTCCAGTGTTTGTGCACCTTGGCAATTCTGAGGCATTTCTGGATGTTTTACAGGTCTTAATAATGGCTTTGTAGTTGCTATTCTTTCCTTTATGCCGAGTTTGTTCAGTCGTCTGCTGATGGTCATTCTGGAGACCTTCTCTACCGAAGCTGAGAGCGGACGTGGTACGCATAAACTTTTTTCTGTTGGTTTTCTCGAGATAATGAGTTATTTGTGCTCATGATCAGTTTCTCAGTGTTCTTAAAACCTTTTCAAGAATGGATCATGAATGATCATGAGCATTCAAGAGAAGATAATCATCTCGTTATCTCGAGAAAACCATCAGAAAAAATTTGATACGTACCACGTCCGCTCTCGGCTTCCGTACTTCTCAGACTCTGATCTAGAAGCATTTATCTCTGCCTGAAGATCAGCAGTGGTCGTCTCTAGCACTTAAAATTTAAATCCGCTTCTGTCATCGTTTGTTTTCTGCCTCTTTCTCTTCACATTGTGTAAGTACCCGTCTTGACAATGGACTCCATAAGTGACCACACTGAATTCATGTTTTTATATCCAAATCTCAGCATGCTGCCTATTATCCCACATCGATGATGTAGGGGCTTGATATCAAGCCAGGAATGTAAGATTGTAAGGCATACAGCATTCTTCCTTGCAGATCCTCTCCAGTTCCGTCAGGTTGGATGGTGAACGTTGGTGGACAGCCATTTTCAGGTCTCTCCAGAGATGTTCAGTTGGGTTTAGGTCAGGGCTCTGGCTGGGCCAATCAAGAATGGTCACAGAGTTGTTCTGAAGCCACTCCTTTGTTATTTTAGCTGTGTGCTGAGGGGTCATTGTCTTGTCGGAAGGTGCACCTTCTGTCTGAGGTCCTGAGCACTCTGGAAGAGGTTTTCTTCCAGGATATCTCTGTACTTGGCCGCATTCATCTTTCCTTCAATTGCAACCAGTGGTCCTGTCCCTGCAGCTGAAAAGCACCCCCATAGCATGATGCTGCCACCACCATGTTTCACTGCTGGGATTGTATTGGGCAGGTGATGAGCAGTGCCTGGTTTTCCCCACACATACCGCTTAGAATTAATGCCAAAAAGTTCAATCTTGGTCTCATCAGACCAGAGAATCTTATTTCTCATAGTCTGGGAGTCCTTCATGTGTTTTTTGGTAAACTCTGTGCGGGCTTTCATATGTCTTGCACTGAGGAGAGGCTTCCATCAGGCCACTCTGCCATAAAGCCCTGACTGGTGGAGGGCTGCAATGAAACAAAGAGTGAAAAATTTAAAGGGGTCTGAATACTTTCCGTACCCACTATATAGCATGATATACAATTCATTACTATGCTGATACCAAGATCTTCTGGTAGTAATTCTCCTCCTTGGTCTCACTGTTAGTCTCTATTACATTTATTTTGCACATATTTCACAATCTAAAGCATATGCATGACCCTGAGCCAGACTAAGTAGGAACAGATATTAGACAGATTAATGAATGATTCTGAAGTATCTGTATTCTCCATATTACAGCCCAAGGGTCTCATTAATAACAATGGCTTCATTTAAATTGTTTAAAAAAAAAAAGCTTTCTAATTATGTGGGCACCTGGTCAATACAGTTTCAGTCAATAAATTATTAACCCATCATGAATGTGTACAGAGGGCCTTGTCCCATAGTTCTACAAATCATTTTAATTTTCATTAATCATCCATCCATCCATCCATTCGCTTCCGCTTATCCTGTTTAGGGTCGCGGGGGGTGGGCCTGGAGCCTATCCCAGCTGACATAGGGCGAGAGGCAGGGTACACCCTGTACAGGTCGCCAGCCTGTCGCAGGGTCAACACAGAGAGACAGACGACATCCACACTCACATTCATGCTCTCATTCACACCTATGGGCAATTTAGAGTTTCCAATTAACCTAACCCCAGCAAATCATTAATCATATATATATATATATATATATATATATAATTTTATATATACTGTATATACTTTTTACTTTTAATTCATCCAGGCTGTCTGCTGCACACGTTTCACTGTCTGTAATGTAGGTCACTAGTGTGGCGCTAATGCAAGAAACAACTCCAGCTGTGATAAGGTGGGGAAATGAAAACTGATGATGATGAAAAAGCTTTTTCTTTTTCCACTAAATATTAATCTAAAAAAAAAGCACATTAAAAGAACTCTTAGGTAGTTTTGGTGAATCTCTGGTTAGAGCGGTGACTTGAAATCACTTTTAATTTGGTGTTGAGTCAAAAAAGTCCACGATCATTGGCATCAAAGTTGCCAGCGATGATGCAGATTCAATTTTTTTACAACAAAAAAAAAACTCCAAAAGTATTTTTTTTTTAAATTTTTTTAACAAATGCATCGCACTAACCCACTAAGACAAACCCATCTATTACTGATAAGTAGATGCTGCCCCTCTGTGGATCCAGCGGTGATGTTCGTTTTCCTGTTCTTCCAATAGAAATCCTAAAGAGGGCAGTGTGACACAAAAAATGCAGCTCCCTGCGTCCGCTCTTCTTACTGCATGTTGTCCAGCATGTGCACATTATTTCATGGTTAGATCAGATCTTTATTCTTGTTCAAGAGCAAACACAAATTATGCTCTCTGGGCTCTCGGTGGAAAGCAGGCTCACTGTTAGGTTCGCTTATCTTTGACTGTAAGTAAATTTGACTTGCAATAGAGTAGTCCAAAGCCTGCTGAAACAGATTAAACAGTCAGTATAATGAACCCACTGCCACCCAAAACATCCCAGTGCTAAAAATTAAATAAAGTAAATAAGTAAACATTAATTCTCCATCATCTGTGGGGTGTTTTCACTATGGCAAATGCAACAATGCTCTGAATCCTGCCTCTAACTCTGTATATTGGACATAATAAACATGTTTACAGCCTAGTACAAACATGTTCTTGTCCCGGTAGGTATTTTAGGATTCAAGGATTCTTTATTGCCATTCTCATCACATTTGCATGCAGTGGAAGAAAATTCCATCCTCATGTCCCAGTGCTGGCCTTAAATAGGTTATGGCTACCTTTTCTACAACTTACCTGCTTAAGGATGCTTTGAGTGTGATATAGCTGCCCTGTTACCTTGTTTATTTTAAGTCTCTGGTTTTATTAGCCATGAGTATCCAGTGTGCCTGTTGTCAACAAGATGGCAGCCAGGCAGGGGTGCTGCAATGGCTTGGTGCATATTTTGCAGGCGTTCTGTGAGCGAAGCTCACTGTGCAAAGGATGGTCATCAATAAAATTGATCCAGCAGCCGGTGTAACTGTCTGGTTTGAAGGACGCTGGTTTAAGGTGTTATCAATTAGCCTACCAGACTCCATAGGCTATATTACTAGCAATTTGATTCAGTGAGTTTCTGTGGAACAGTTCTCTTTAACAAAAAAAGCAAAGCACTGTATCCACGTTTAAGAGTGATCACGTGTAATTTTCCTGAACCGCAGTTTAATAACTCCGGCTGTTACAGTAATACCGGTGATTACAGCTTCCATGTGCATTGATCATAAGCCATCCTGCGTTGTAGTGAGACAGTTAATTACAGAAAATGCTGCCGAGCTTTCTCGCCATCAGGGAGAACTAAATGTGTGCCATTAAAATCAGCGTAATGCTGAAGCTTTGTATCGCTTTCAGAATTCATTCTGCATCCCTGATTTGAGAAGATATTTTTCAATTTTTTTTTTGTTTTGTAAAGCAAAAACTGAAAGCAGAAGTTTAAGGTAACAAAGCTGTCATGGCTGCAAGAAAAGATGGAACAAATATCATTTGTATTGCTTATGAATATATTACTCAGGTAACTAAATGCCTGATTCTGGTCTGTGTTGAAAACAAATGAGAAGTCCACACAGAACCGAACCTTTCCTGCATAAAAAGCAGTCGCCAGAGATCCTCGATTCTACTTTGTTCTTTCTTGATGAGTCTGTGATTTCTGGCTGCTGTCACAATAAGCGCTATTTGAAATGTCCTTCAACAGTCACTGAAAGACAGGAGAAAAAACCTAGCACTGTTAGGTCACTGAAGAATTGCAGTTACTCAACACCTCCATCATGTGGCCTGTGTGTGACCAACAACTCACTTTGTAAAGCGTCTCCACATCAAAGCATAAAACTATGCCGCAGTCTGCTCTGGGCCAGTCCTGTGCTAAATAATTCACATAGACAGGTTAAAGAGGTAAGTGAGCCGTTATCAGGGATGTTATTCATAATATTCGGTGAGTTCACTGAGGCTAAACTGTCAAACAGTTGTCTTAAGCATGCATAGCAAACCTAATTCATGCCTTGCAGAGGTCCATAAGGACGTGGTACTGAATTATTGAGGTTCAAAAGTTGATACACAAACTATTCTTTCAGCCAATATCTCCATTACATGCTGCGTGAGATGAGCGAAGACTTCTGTGACATCAAAATTATCAAAGGTTTACAACATAACGAGATTACTGCAGTAATGACTGGATGCACTGGGATGTGGGATTAATGAAGCATGGTTAGCGACTTTGCGCCAATATCAGCTGGTAGCTACTATCACACAGTGCATGTCAAATTATGATTCAAGTTTAAACAGCATTACTGTAACTGATATTACTGTGTGGGTTGTAGGGCTCAGGTGGTGGAGCTGGAGGTTCCATCTGTGGGTTCTTTGGACTACATACAAAACCCCAAACAGCCTCTAATGCCTCTGAAGTACTTTAATTGCAATTATTTAGTATTTTTAACAAGTCTGTCAGCACAACTATGTTTCTGGTATTTTCTTTGATAATTATTTAGACATAAAATCAGTAATTTCTTATTTAAATGAGCAAATTTTCTGTGCAAAAAGATGTGTATACACCATTTAGCCTTGAACTTTGTTTAGAAGCAATAAACTCACGGTAATAGCTTCAATACTGGGATTTCTACTAGAGTGAATACAATATGACCCTTTGAAAAAACAGAGCAAAAGGAACCCCATTAACAAGACGGGGTGAGAAATGGCACGAGCCTGACAGATTCTGTGAAAGGAAAAGTGTCAATGAGCTGGATGGAGAGAGCAGATGCATGCTGGACACAGAGCTGTCAATAGATACCCAGACAAGCAGTTGTCTGGTCTCTGTACAGCCATAACAAGCTGTGAAGCCTCACCGCTTCCCCCCTCCAGTTCCCCCTTGGCCTTGCTTAGGCCTGCTGTCTGGGGCCTAGGTGCCTGAAATCCTGTAATAACGATGGCATTGATCGCTGTGCCTGGGATGGCCAATTACAGCTTCCATAGCATGTAATGAGGAGCAATTTCTCTGGTGGCAATTACAGCAGATATATAGGGCCCCAAAACTGAGATGGAAAGCCACGAAGCCAAGAAAATGCACTTGAAACAAATAAGGAATGCTGCAATTATTAGTGCACACCATAAACTGACATATCAGCTGACCTTGCCGCTCAGCTGTGGAAATAGCCCAAATAATAAATAACTTTATGAAATCACTTTATGAAGTAACTTTTAGGTACAAATGAGAAACTGGCTTTGGGGTATTTTCTTAGATGTTAGATTATTATATTTAAATATGCTCCGTTTAATTACATCTGCTGTAAAAGATGTGACACTGTAGTCTTTGCTACCCTAACTTGTAGGTCATGTCTTGGGTCTTCAGTTGAACTTTAAACTCTATACAATAAGAGTGGTGGTGGTGGTGGGGTGAACCTCTCATAATGAAGATATTTCAGACCTTTGTGACAGGATCACCTGCATGGAAAATGCAACCTTAGCCTCCAGCCAGCTCTACCTCCTGAGCCAACTAACCTCCTGCTAGTTTCCCAATGTGTCAGTCAGCACTCTGAGTTTCTGTTGGCCACTAACCTTCCAGCTCCTGGAACAGGGGCCTCCCGTGCCCCCGAATCAGCAGACCGATGGATCTTCTGTTCTGGGTTTACCAACACCAAGCCTGGTCCCCCCTGCAGCTACCTGAAGCAACGTGTTTTCCCACTTCAGCCAACAGTTCCACTGTCTCTGAAGCCACTGATGCAATTCCACACCAAATCAAATAGCAACCAACAGTCTCCTCAAGGCACTTTATATTGTAAGGTAAAGATAATATAAAAATGGAGAGAAAATTCCAACAATCAGATGACCCACTATGAGCAAGCACTTGGTGACTTTGAGAAGGAAAAACTCAGCTTTAAATGGAAGAAACCTCTGGCAGAACCAGACTCAGGGAGGGGCAGCCATCTGCCACGACCGGTTGGGGGGGGGGTGACCTCCAGCCTGAGAGCCTCCAGGCAGCTCCAGCTCTTGAGTCAGTTAGCTTCCTCCCAGTGTTGAAAAGGGTCAGTCAACATTAGGTCAGTTTTTTAGTCAGCCACTACCCTTCCTGCTTCCAACTTTGGTTCTCCTGTGCCCCTGGGTGGGCAGAACAATGCCTCCTCCAACAAGAAGCCACCACAGCATGGCATCTCCATGGTTAGCACAAGGTTACGCCTCCAGGTATTCCACCTTCCTTCATTTCTGTGTGATTTTTTTAGTTGTTCCAACTTGCAAATGGGAAATGCCTTCCTTTACACCGATAATTGTTGCTCTAATCATTCAGGCAGCAATTTAAAAACAAGATTTAAACATGTTAATGTGTCCTGTGCTGTAGCTGCAGGAATTAATCGTAGGGGTCCAAACACACCTAGAAAAAAAAAAGAAAATACTCAAACCATAATCCGTGGGCTAATGTTTCCAAATAATTTTTTTCTGTCATTACAAAAAAAAAAACCCTTTTCTTCTATAAATCATATAAATGTGATAGGGTTCCAGCACCTGCCGAGCTTGGAACCCCCAAAGATTTCATTAGATGTGTTTACTAAAGCTTGCACACTCTGCAATGTCAAGAGTGTCTCTGGCTTCAAACACGAACAAATCAGTCATCTTGACGTTCAAACTCAAACTAGAAAATTCTCCACCAGTTCCTGACGTGTGCTCCAAGCTGGCGTGTGCTTCAAACTGTTTCTGACTTCCCTTTGATGATGCACCAGGAGATGAAATGATCCTCCATTTGTTTCTCACCCCCTCAGCTCCCAGGAGCGAGCTCTCGCTATGGTCTGCAAGACGAAAACACGTTCAAGTCCTCCGTGAGCCACAGAAACGTCTCTGCAGCTCTATTGCTACAAATAGTTTCTTTCTCCGTTAGAGCATTTCCTTATGGAATAACAGATGGTCACTTGGATTTCAGTAGTTGTTGGTTCATTATACTTGTGAAGAGAACTATTCCAATGTTTTGCTCACATGAACTATGGATGATGTTGGGGAATCAACTGTCCTTTCTTATAGGAGCGTGTCCACTTCAGACGGGCGTTCCCTGCTGGAAACACTTGGTTTGATCTGGCCAAACGTGTTGTCTATGTAGCGCATGAAGGAGGCAGGACGAGGAGCGATCCCACTGCATTGGGCCTTTGCATTCTCATGTGCACCTTTGCCATGTAATATTTAGGAAAGTCCAGCTGTGGAATGCATGTGTGAAAATGCTTATGCATAATTCTGGTTCCCCTTGATTCAGTAGCTTCTCATTTTAGCCTACACAGATTTAATGCAGCACTATTACATGTTGGTATTTGGCCCAGTGGTCTTATTCTTTTATATATATTTGCACAAAGACAATTTATTTTACACCATCTATGTCTGAAACCTCAACAAGGTTAGAGTCACACAAGAATATGAAATTCTTCATTCCATTCACACATTTATCCGTGCTGCTGCTTGCTAATCTTATGTTTCATTAGATAACAAGCCATCAATTTTTTTTTTTTTGCTATTTTGATATCTCCTTCATGTAAGTGCCTTGTCTTCACACAACGGTGCAGTTGTGCAGTAGTTAAAGCAGCAGATTCATAACAGATAGCTCTGTACATCAGTGAAGGCCGTTTATTTTGTCACTTTTCAATCTCTGCTGTGTTGGGCTTGATGTAGACTGGAGGTCAGTTAGGAGGTCAATGTCTAGATGTCAAAATCAATACACAGAGCGTATTCATACAATAATATTTACTAAGTGTGAGCTGGTGGACTAATTGGAGGAATATTTTTGCCTTTGCCCTGGACATCCCTTTCTCTCAGACTGTGTGCTCCATGTGCCAATTTAATTTTTTTTTTTATAGAAGGTTAAAGAGCTGAATTTGTTGCAAAGAGTTTATCAATTAAAGTGGAGGATGTGGGATTTGTAGACACTGATACCTGACAGGCTCATCCTAAGGGTAACATGTTCTGGACTAGTTGAACTCCTCATTATACTGGGTGACTGAAGTTGTGAATGTTGTATAGGTACCTGCTAACATGCCGGAGCAGGGGTTATTTTTTGCAGTCAGGGATTAGTGACCCGAAGTATACAAAATGAAGAGAAGGAGAAGACAGAAAACTGGTCAAAATGTTAATATCTCTGCATCTCAATCTCTGTTTTGAACAGCAACAAGACTCCAACACACATCAGTGACAACAAATGTGACACTGAATGAGGGATGCACGGCGTGGAAGGAGCGGCTGGGGCGGAGTTCCTGTTGCAAAGAGGCTTGCAGCCGTGCAGCATCTACAGGGAAGCTAAAGCAGTTAGCATGCCCTACATGCACCGGCCAACTATATGTGTTGAGGGGTACCAGCAGAGCCATCAGCAGATATAGCTGGACACTGGGACCAGTTGATCTGCCAGGATCCGCTGACTTTGTGGCCTGTCTGAACAGCTTTTTGCAGCTTTTGCACTATTATTGTGTTGCGCCATTATTACGCAAAACACATGGATGACTACTGTATTCCTTCATCAGTGCACAGGTTGGGTGGTAGGCAGACAAAATCCTGAAGAATGTAATCCACAACACTGAAATCACCAAAAATACTATAACAGCCTTCCCAAAGGCAGTATTTGTGTTGCTGGAATGCAGTACTTTGCAGGGTGTTTTCATTATGTTTGTCCTCTCCAACCCCCATACAGGTACACATAGCAGCAGAAAGATGGAGTTCTGTCATTTATACATGTTGATAGAAGAGCAAAATGCCTCTAATCCTTTGCATTCTGCTCATTCATTCGCCCTTTTTCTATTACCATCTCTTTCTGGTTGTGGGAGCTGTCTGCAGATCTAACCATGACTCTGTCTTTGTGATCTGTTTGCCTGTTTGGATGTCTGACTTTCAGAAACTATTCCTTTTACTCTCCCACACCCTTCTGTATTTTTTTTCTCTGTTGTGTATAGATCTTCTATCATCTCTCCTCTTTTCTCTTGCTGCATCTTTGCCGCTGTGTAACTTTAATATCTGGGCTTAGAACAAGGACAGAGGCAGCAGCTCAGTGACAGTCAGACATGTGGGAGCAACACAAACACCCTTCAAAGCTCTTTTTTATGTAAGCAAGGGATAAGAGAAGCCCAGCACATAGACGCAGCCATGAGAGAGACTGATTGAGCTCTGGCGTGAACATGCGAAAGGACGCTGTGGGTCTGTGGCTTTCATTAGGCTAAACACACAAACAGGCATACACACAGACACACACACACATCAGCGTTGTTAGCTAAGAGGGAACGAGGTGTGGAGAGAGGGGTGGAGAGGTTACAAGATAATCAACACTCCCTCTCCACCGTAAACCCACACAATAAAGAGTTGACATCAATATGCCAGTGCAGTCATCACCACAATAGTGCCTGGCACTGAAGGGGGAAAGGGCCTCCACAGTACATCCACACTGATTAAACCATTATGAGTGTGTGCGTACACGCGTGCGTGTGTGCGTGTTCTTCTAAAAACCTGTCGAATGGATACATGTGTACCTGCTCTGAAGGCTTTGACCACTTTTAATTGACACAAAGGAGTTTTTTCCTTTCATTCAGGCCGGTTCCAGAATGTGACAGTGCGTGATTATGTGTCCCAGCATCGTATGAATAACAGACCTATATGCTGTTGATGCCACAGTCCTGCGAAGCTGACTGTAGTCAAATTCATCGTCTGTTTTGGGCAGGTGAGTACCACCAAAATATGTTGAAGAACCAAGTCTGGATAAAAAAAAAAAGTCATTCATAACTCAAATTCTTTGGTTTGTATGTTAAAATTTATTAGACCACCACCCAATGTAAGGTTTATGCCACAGCTGCCCTAAATTTAACAGTACAGGTGATTACCAGAATCATTTTTCATGTTTCAGCAATTGTTAATTCACCAGCATTTCCAAGCTCTTTAATCAAAATGAGATTTTTAATGCTAAAATATAATCATTGTTATTGTCCATGAATTTTCAAATTTACTGTTTTACAAAACAGCTGAAAAAAGAATAGTGAAGCATATTATTATTTTTTAATTAAAGTACGAAATTACAGTTATTTACTATTTACAAAAAATAGCTTTAGTGGTTGGATGTCATGGTTGATTGATAACGGTGTTGTGTAGATCATATCCCTGAATAAAAGAAAAAGTATAAAGGTTTGTGTTCATATAACAAAAACGTAGCACTGACTATTGTGTTCTTATAACAGCTGCCGTGTGCAAAACTGTGTATGAAATATTAGGACATAGGTTGCTCAACGGTCCTGGGTCATCTTTTTGGTATTTTTCTTTTTATCGTGCATCAAATGCATCAGTTGGTGAAAGGTCAGGACTGCAGGCAGGCCGTTTCAGCACTCCTCTAGTGCAAAGCCATGCTGCAGAAATGTGCAACGCCTACCCTGAAAAAGATGTCATCTGCATGGGAGCATATGCTGCTCTAAAACCTGTATATACCTTTCAGCACTGATGGAGCCTTTCCAGATGTGCCAGCTGCCAGTTCCACAGGCACTAATGCAACCCCATACCATCAGAGATCCCAGCAGGCTTTTTAACTGAGCACTGATAACGAGCCAGATGGTCCAGAGGACGTGGCATCCACGATTTCCAAAAATAATTCCAAATTTCAATTCATCCGACCACAGAACACTTTTTCACTCGGCCCAGAGCTTTGGCCCAGAAAAGACAGCTGTGTTTCTGGATCATGCTCACATACTATGTGGGTTCTTCTTTTCATGACAGAGCTTTGACCTGCATTTGTGGGTGGCACAGTGAACTGTGAATTCCCGAATTCCAGAGTCCACGCAGTGATTTCCGTGGCAGAGTCGTGCCTGTTGTTTGAGGGCCAAAGATCACAGTCATCCAATACTGATTTTCAGCACACAGATCCTCTGAATCTTTTGATATTATGTACAATAGATGGTGTTCCCATTTTTACAATGAGGAACATTATTCTGAAAGTGTTCCACTTTTTGTAGATGCAGTTTTTTTTTGCATACTGGTGACCCCCACCCATCTTCTGAGAACCTCAATCAGCTAAATTAGTAGCAAAATGGTCCTCCAGCTGCTGCTTAGGGCCACTTACTTTTCTAGACCCGTGTTGCCAATTCCAGCTTTTTTGAGACATTTTCCAGCATTCAGCGTTCGAAATGAGCTCATTCTTTTCATGAAATAGTAAGATCTTCTCAGTTCAAGCATTTGATATGTTTCCTATATTGTATTATCAATAAAATATTGGTTTGTGAGAGTTGCAAATCTTTGCATTCTGTTTTTGCTTACGTTTAACACAGCGTCCCAACATTGGGTTTGTTCTCCGGCATCCAGCACTGATTTCCTGCCTTGTCCATTGCGCACAGAGATTTCTCCAGATTCTCTGAATGTTTTGATGATAGCATGCGCTGTAGGTTGTGGCATGTTCAAAGTCGTCTCCATTTTACATTGAAGAACATTATTCTGAAACTGTTCCACAATGTGTAGACACAGGCTTTTGCAGATTGATGACCCGCCCTTGATTCTCCGTTTACATCCAATCATGTGACTGACTTGTTGTCAGTTAACCCAGTGAGCTGCAAAATGTTCCTCCACCCATTTCCTTTAAGCACCACTTACTTTTCTTTGCTTGCCGCCGTCCCAACTTCTCTGAAACATGTTGCTGCCATCAAATTCAAAATGAGCTAATATTTATCATGGAATAGCAAAATTTCTCAGCTGAAAAACTGTGTATGTTTTCTATTGTGAATAAAATATGGGTTTATGAGATTTTCAGCTCATTGCATTCTGTTTTTATTTCCATTTTACACAGTGGGCCCACTCTTTTGGAACTGGGGTTGTAAATCAGTCACATTTCTTTCTTTCAGCCTTTTCCCGTCCCACAGCAACACAGCAATGCACTCTCAGTGACAAGTGGCACTTTGAGGGCATTAGCTGATTCTTTATATTTCACACAGGATGAGTATTTCACATAGATTGAGGGAGAGATGTATTGGATAAACCTATAATGAAGTGTTTCATAATTGTGTCAGTGAGCAGTGGTTCAGTAAAGTCACCTTCTGCCTTTAGATGGCAGCAGCATGCCACTCCATCACACACACAGAGCCACAGAGAAGCAAAATCTGATGGCTGTCTGGACCAAAGCTAGGAGCGGAAAAGCAAAAAGGGACAGTTAGAGCTCATTATTTCTTTGATTCTTTAATCTTCCTCATGTCTTCATCCAAATCTTTGTTATTGGTAATAGGCTGTCTTTTCCAGTGATACAGAAAAAAGCCTTTGATAGGAAAAAAGAATGGGGAAAAAAAAAATCCCAAAACTAGCACCGCTTTGCTCATCTTGTTGTCTAAGTTTGATGTCTCTTCCATGTAATTGAACTTGATGAATGCTGGCGTTGTTTTCCCGCGAACATGCTTTGTCCTTTCAACCCCATCTGACATATCTGGGTTGGCCGGTTATTTTCAGACACAATTCTGTACCTGCCTGTCTGCTGAAGGGCTGAGGTTTGAATTGTCAGTTATACGAGAAACTATTTAATTTTTTATTTTTTATTTTTTAATGCACGATTTTGCACACTTTGACATGTCTGCACTGCCTAAATCAAATGGCGACAGAAAAGTGACTTCCAGTGTCAGCTCAGTGTTTTCAGATTTGACCCTGGAGCAGGGTTAAAATGTTTTCCAAAATCTGGGTCGGATTCTGACCAGATGAAGCCCGAGCACTCTAAAAGGAGCCACCCGAACGTGTGCAAACACCAACTGTACGTGCTCCTTCCACATGTTTTTCCATGCCAGACGTGTTAAGTCAATAAGCAATCCAGCATCTCTTCTTTTTCTGAGCACACGTGGCACGCATTAGTTGCTTGTTTGCTAATTTGAAGCTTCTTTTTCTTTTTTTAAATTGAGAAGATGAAAATTGAAATATCTTAAGGTTTTATGGGTCAGCAAAAAAGCAATTTGAAAATGTCGCGCTTGCATTTTCACCTCAAGAAGAAGAAGAAGAAGAAAAGCATTTCTCTGAGAGATTAATTGCCATGAAAATCATCAGCATCCCCAGCACTAATTCATCTACCTTATCAGTTATATTCTTTCCACTTTGTGCCCTATTGCTGGGCTAGACTTTGTTTCCCTGCCAGGAAGGGAGGAAGGTAATTCTGCTGGAGTAATTTTCGGTCAGTCACATGTTAATGACAGTGACTGAAAAACACACAAAAAAATGATTCTGCTTGTGACTTTTGTGCCTCGATACAAGCTCCAATTCAATATTTGAGTTTTTCTTCTTCTTGCTTGAATTTCTATAAGAATTAGTCACATCGGCAAGTTTACGGGAACCAGTAGGAGCTTAACTAACTTCACTCTGGTCACTAAACCTACACCATCTAAACAGAAAAGGAAGGCAGCGAGCGGGAAAGAAAGGGAGGGAGAAACACCTATGAACTTAATTACCCAATGAATAATTAATGTTTGATTGCAGTTTTCCCCAGGCTGTCAACACAAGATAATTTATCATAAGATTATAATTTATCACTAATTGCTTTGGCAAGAGGTTTATGATTAGAATAATTTGCTTATTAAATGCACAAATTTTATTAAGCAGCAAACTTTTGTGTAAAGTACGTATCGCTTTAGCTGCGCCCACCCCGTCAGGAAAAGCGCCATTAAACGGTGTTTAATCGAGTTACACATACGGGATTAAAAATAGTTGTTTACTCAGTCATAATGCAGTCCTGCTTTCCATAATTTAGTTAAACAAAACAGGTGATTATTCTAATACGGTGGGATGCACACGACCCAAGGAGCGATTTTTGCTCAAAGAGGTGCCTCAGTATCCTCAAAGCCAAGGAAAGCACAACAGCATCCTAAAGACTTAAGCTCCTCTGTGAATCCTGTTTACTCCTCTAAGCTGTAATGCCTATTTAGATGAAGAGAATTTGAATTGTTTGTCTCTGGCGTAATGACTGTTTGTTGTCTGGCGTGGAAATCTTTGCGGAGTAGTCACAGTGTGGTTGCTGTGGTTCGGGACAGGTGGGTGACTCTGCAGGACAGCCGCATATTGGTGCTCGCTGGTGAGGCCACAGTGAATGTTGGCCATTCTTCCTTCCTTCGTTCTTGGAAGTGCAGTTTCTCTTTGTTTGTTTGCTTAAAAACATGCGCAGGATTATTTTAGAAACGTCTCATTTTGGTCGCGTGTCCCTGCAGCCTCGTTCTTTCGGTCATTACCCTGAGCCCATTGCTGTGAAAGCTATTTCCTGATTTCTTATTTTTTCGTTTTCTGTTTCAGATAATCAGACACATTTCAAGATTAGACAAAGACATTTTTTAAATGATAATTTCATTTATTGGGGGGGGGGGCTATCCAAACCTACCTGGTCCTGGTGTGAAAAAGTAATTGCCCCCTAAACCTAATAACTGGTTGTGCCACCCTTGGCACTGCAATCAAGCATTTACGATAACTGCCAGTGAGAATTTCGCATCACTGCGGATGAATTTTGGCCAAAATTGTTTTAATTCACACACCAGAAGATTTTTGAGCATGAACATGCTAAAGCTTCACAATCACATTTATGTGCAGATTTTGACTCGGCTACTCCAAAATCTGTTTTTTTTCCCTCTATTCATAGGTGATCTTGCCCGTTTGTCCTGTTGCCACAAACCGATGGCCGGACATTCTCCTTTAGGATATTCTGGTAGAGAGCAGAATTAATGGCGCCATCAAATAGGGCAAGTCGTCCAGGTCCAGAAGCAGCAAAGCAAGCCCAGACCATCACACTACTGCCACCATGTCCGACCTTTCATGAATGCTGTGTTCATTTTACACCAGATATTAATGGAAATCAAACCTTCCAAGCGCAACCTTTGTCTCATCAGCCCACCAAATATCAGGATGTTTGTTTTTTTGGCAAATGTGAGATTGTGTTCTTGTTGGTCAGCAGTGGTTTTCTACTTGGAACTCTCCCATCGCTGACATTTTTGCTCAGTCTCCTTTTCATAGTTGAACTCTGACCTTAAATGAGGCGAGTGAGGCCTGCGGTGCTTTTGATGTTGTTTTGGGTTCTTATGCGACCTCCTGGATGGGTTGTCGATGCGCTCTTGGGAACAGTGGTGGATAATGGCTCTCACTGTGGTTCACTGGAGTCCCAAAGCCTTTAAAGTGGCTTTGTAACCCTTTCCAGACTGAAAGATGTCAGTGAATTTGTTTCTAATCTGTTCTTTACTTTCATTACTTTTTCGAGCATCGGACCTCACATTTTTGAAGCACAAGCCCAGACTAGGGGAAAAAAATCTGGCACAGGCAAACCATAATAGCTCAAAAAATATCTCAAAATTATAGGCTTAAAAATACCACAAATTGAATAAAACCCACGGAAACAGTTTCAATAATAAAATTCTATGTTTTGTGTGACAAATATCTTATTTCGTAGAAAGGCCTTCATTTTAATTCATAAGTCGTTCACATCCAAAAAAAACAAAAGCTGTATAACCTGATGGAAGAACCACGAGAGCTGGGGCCTCAGCAACAGACAAAATAATTGGCTAACTGGTTTGTGGTTAGAGAAGACAAATTCTTCTAAGCAACAGCCAGCTGTTATACATGGTGGAGGATCTGCTGTGTAAAGGCTGCATTTACTGTGAGCCAAGGAATATGAGGCCAAGCAGCACCCCAATGTGATATAATTGCTCCCAGACTGGCTGGAAGTGAGCACCCAGGGGTCCAAATCCAAAGACTCTTGGCCTGTATGAACTCAGTTACAGGTGCCTTTTGTGATCTAATGAGCTAAATATGCAGACAAGGTTTTAAAACAGATTGCTTTTTGTACGCTCATCAGGAGGAAGGAGCACTTTTTGAGTTGCTTCCGTTTCATCCTTGGCGGTTGGAAGTTTCGATCATGCTGAGCACGTGGTTACACATCTGCAGAATTTTAGATGATAGAACCGACTGTACACTTTCTCCCTGATTCTCTTCAAACTGAAATCCAAAGAGCCTCAAATTTTTCTGATGAGATGATATCTGTAAAGGGTTACTCAGATAACTCACATAGGCTTTGAATCTCATGAAACTTTACATATAGACACTGGGATGTAATGAGTGAAATTCTGCCCCGGCGCATACATGTGAGTGTTAGGGTGGTGGAGGGGTCAGCACAGCAGATATCGGTGCAGGGCAGAGAGATCAGAGGGACAGAGAGGACATTTTGCAGCTTAAATATAACACCAAATTTGGAGATTTTCAAAAAAAATTCCTGTATATATACTGAGAGTATATAATAAACAGGGTCCTTTTGGCATACAAAGGCAGTAATTGTTAAAGAGTGAAATTCCTGAGTATTTATGCTACTCAAAGCACATTGAAACATTGGGTGTTGAAAATGTCCTCCTCTGCTAACAGTTTATTTGCCAAGTGACAAATAACAGTGAGTCTCTTATCGTGTGGATAAACTCCAATTCTACCATGTTGGACTGCAGAAGCCTCGATGAACTCCGTATAGCCACATGAACCAGTTCTCCACCTGCTGCAGATTCTGGTTAGAGCGACCCTCCGGCTCACAGCAGATCTCAAGAGCAGAAGAAGAACTACTGCTGCCAGATCTTCTCCGGAGAAGGAGCTGAATCATTGCATAACAGCAACATTGCAAGGGAGGCAGCCGGTAGTAAAACCACGAGCTGGGAAGGTCCACGGCTAGCTGCTTAGTGACTGAACTTTCAAAATAAGAGCAAGGGGCTTGTCCACTAGTAAATGACTTGCAAATGGTGAGATTCATTCAGAAGGATAAAAACATAATTAGGCACATAAAATATATACGTGGGTTGGTCGCCAAAGTATATTAGTGGCTACCCGAGTTACGCCTATGTGTGGCGACGTGTTAAGGAATACACATGGTTGGTTTTGATGAATACTTGTAAGAATTTTTTATACATATAATGAGTCCTGACACTCACATGCCGTGTCTTGGCATTTAGAGGGAAACGAGGAGTTGTGTGGGCTGCTAGAAGCAATGTGTGTCCTCATCCCGCTGTCCAATCAATGTGAGAGGACAGGAAAGGAAGGGCTGAGGGCCAGTGCAACAATTTGTAACACTCTCACCTCACGGTGTGCATACGTCACTAAACGTTACTCTCAACGTGCACGTACTTGCACACACAAACGTGCAGGTTTTGTCTCACCGGCTGGGAAATGGATAATGTGTGAGTCATCGGTGCAGCTGTAAGGTGCTCTTATCAGCCTCCTGAGGAAGTTGGACAGCTATCACTTCTGGTGGCAAAGACATAGACTACATATGGCACAGATAGCAGTCATTTTGACACACACTCACAAAAAAGACACAAGCGCGCACAGACACACACACACAGTTGGAGACACCCTGTATTAAAGGGTTTGGCAGCCGTGTTGAAACCGTCAGACAGCCAATCAGGGGATCGATGGCAGCCGTGACTCGCCCAATGACCCACACTGTTATCTCCGCAGGCCAAACCTCCCCTCCCCTCTGTTTCTCTGTGCACTTTGCTTTAGCTTTTCTTGCCTTTCCCCGCCTCCTCTCTAACATTTTTTCTTCATCAATTGGTAAAAAACTTTCTTTCTTTCTTTCTTTCTTTCTTTCTTTCTTATGTTCTGGTCCCACCCCTCCTTTCCCGGCAGTCTGGTTTTTCTAGTCTAATGAACCTGGGGGGTCTCAGGGCAGCCTCTGCTGGGTTGATTAGGATCCTCATTAAAGAGAGGACCAGACCAGACTCCCTTCACTCCCTCCTCCCAATCTCGTCCATCTCCCATCTCTCCTTTCCCCTCCTGCTTCCTGCTTCCTGTCCTTCCACACTGCCCTGTCACACAGAGTGGCATTTTTAATTACCGCGGCTCATCATAAAAGCAAGGCCCATTATACATATCACTGTGTGTAACCGTGTGTTTTCGTCCATCCTTTCCTTTCTTTTTTCTTCACTGATCTGTTGGCTCTGATCTTCAGTCTGTGGGAAGGCTCATCGTGAAAACACACATTAATGGCCCACTGGCTGGCATTTTTATCACAGTGAATACACAAATAAACACCACAGTCTTTATTGTTTGTTTTAGACTGTTTGATGCTTCCAGCAGGCAGTAATGAGCAAAAAATAACTTTATGGTATATAGGAAAGAAAAATGAGAAAGGCGAGTGTAGGATGCAGTGTCTACACAGCGTAAAAATAAACAAGATTCTTTAATAAAGTTTAAAGGTAACGAAGCAGACTGGAGAGATGGAGGAGTGGAGGGGAGGATAGAGGAGGGGTGGATAGAGGAGGGGAGGATAGAGGAGGGTAGGGTTAAATCTGAGTTTTTGCTGTTGCTATTTGCTCAGTGACGGGATCAGATCAGCGCTGCTCCAGAGGATGCTCGGGGCCAAAAACTAAATCTGATTATGTCGCCTGAGAAGACTAATCTCTCTTGAATCTGTCTTCCTCTAATTCCAAAAACAATACTGTAAGCTATGTGTGTCTGCGCATGCATGTGTGTGTGTGTGTGTGTGTGTGTACCAATCAGGCACAACGATAATATCACCTGCTTAAAACTGTGTAGGTGTCCTGCATGTTGCCAACAATGGTTCAAAAATGGCTCTGTCCGACTGGGGGACCTTAGGGATCTGTCTGGCACTTAAGCAGTGGCTCCACGCCCAGCTCTTAGATGCTTGGCTCCCGGATTCTTGCGTGGACCCTCGGGTCAGCAGGTACAACCTCAAAGGCCAAAACCCACCCACCATGGTTTGCTCAATATGGTTAAAATGGAACACCATAAAATGGACAATAAAAATTCTAAAGCTGAAAGGAAAAGAGGAAGTGACTAACCAAGAGCCTGAACAGGCATAAATCTCTCCCTAGTTTTTGGATGGTGGCAAGAGTTTCACCAAATAAAAAGCTGCAGGATGAGCACTGAGCTGGTCTTCTTGTTGTTAGTGCTGAGCAGTATACTAAGAATGAAGTTCAACACAGCCAGGCTCTCTTTGCTGGCTCAACAAAACCTAAAACCCCAGTCGGAGCAGGGATATGTGCGCCACGCTCTGTGCGCGCTCACATATAAATGGGCCTTTATTTGGTCATGTGTACACTTGTAGTACACTCCTCTATAAGAAACATTACTTGGATTGCTATGCTTGCGATCTTGTAGTTGTGATATTTGGCTGCGTTAGCATAGTTGTTGGTTAGTTTAATTCCATCACACCTACAACTGGGGCTGGAGGTGAGATGGTTTTGAGTAGTCGATCTGTTTATTCCATTCTCATAAATACACCTCAAGAAAACAGTCAATCAATATTTCATCTGTTGATTGTAACAGCGATTCACATACCCCTCACCATGGCTACAGGTGTATCAAACCAAGCACCTAGGCATGCAGACTGCTTCCACAAACATTAGTGAAGTAGAAGGCCCCGTGGGTAACATATACATGCATAATGAAAACAGAATTGGTCCAGAGATTGAGCCCTGGAGGACTCCACATACAAGGGGTGCAGATGTGCACATCATTTGGTTAATATGAATTCTCAAGTATCTGGTGGATAAGTGTGATTAAAAACCATGTGAGAGCAATACCAGTGATGCCAACATAGTTTTGTAATCTGTTGATGAGAGTGGCATGATCAGTGCTATCAAAGGCAACAGACAGGTGAAGCAGGACTAAAATGGAATGTTCCCCTTTATCCGAGTGCGCAAGACTACCACTATCAGCATGAACTTAGTAATACACTTTTACTGCATGCATATAGCAAGAAGTATTCTTTACCCCCACCAAATCTGTTAAAAAAAAAAAAAAAAAAAAAGCATCACCTGAAGACTTGAAAACTCTGTGACACCAAAGCTACTTCGGGAGTGAATCGTGGTCCATTATGCAATGTGGAAACTGAAGGGCGAGAGTGCACATCAGCTGAAAACGGAAGTTTTACTAAAATAGGAGACCAAGTGTATATGCAGGGTCAAAGTTTCAGGATTTTTCAGTGAGTTTATTTTTTTTTTCCAATGAGGAAAATAATGGTAAGATCTTAAGTCTTTTTTGTGCGACAAATTCATACCAAACACTGGTCTTTCCAAGAAGAATGTTTAACTGTATTTTAACATTACATCCTGGGGAATTTTAACAATTATCATGTCCACAGAACAACATAATGCAACGAAACAACCTGCATTCCTGCATCATTTCCACCACACAATGTATTAAGAAGTGTCTACAAAGATCTAATTTGATTGGAAAACATTAATAATAAGAAAAATATTGTTTTGGATCTGCAAAAAAAATTCTTTATGTTTCTGTTGGATTTTCTAAAGGAATCTCAAAAAGACTAAAACATTGTAATGAATAGTAATATTCCTTGTTGTTATACTCTATCTTTGCTATGTGTGTCACTGTTATGCACTTTATCAAAGTTGCTGTTCTAAAAACTTCATTTACCCACAAGATTCCCTGCAGACAAGCAAAAATTGGAACAATTTGTTTCAATGTCATTTTATACTGACATCAATAATGCAACAAAAAGGAGATACAGGATGCTATGGATGCGATCAGGTACTGTAGCAATATCAAAATGATTTATGTGTCAAGTTGCAAATATTGTGAAAATCCTGTGGACCTTCATTGTGGCCACCACACAAATATTCCCTAGAAAGCTCTTGCATGGCTTTTTCCACTTACCTATTAATGCTTAAGTAAAGGCAGACACAAGGGGATCTGATTTAGGTGGTAAAATTGTACACTAAGCTATTTCCCTTTGTCGTGAGTGAAGGGATTGTTCGTCAGTGCGGATGGTCCACTAACCACCAAAACTCTTTGTTTTGTTTGCTTTTTTTCTCACTTTCTGGACAATCTCCATTACTGTACTCTAACACATAACAATTATGTGACTATTGGTTTTTCTAAAGTATATTTAAAAAGAGTTAATAGTACATTTCTTTATATTATACTATATCTTCTTTGGATCAGCAGCCTTTGGGAAAATTCTGTTCTGTGATGCTTCTTCTTGCTGACATGCATGCATGCACACACATTTCTTCTGTCACAATGCATTAGGTATAGGAAGTGTTCAGTGAACAGTTAGAAAAGGAGCACGCACATCTACACAAGTGTTTGTTCTGCTCACTGACTTCCTGTTAGTACACCCTTCCACTAATTAGACTCTATTAAAGGTGGCGTTCATAACTCTGGAGGTTTCTTTGGCTGAGACACCACTCAGTGTTAAAAATACCTCCAATTAGACACAGCTTCGAGACGCCATCACATCCGACCACCCAGAAAGATGAGACTTTACTCTGCCTCGATAGGTGTTTGACTTCCAACCACCAGCCAAAAAAAGTCACAGAAGTTGTTGTTTTTTTTCTTTCTCCTGTCTGTAATGGTCTGGCAACTCCTGGAAATTGAGGGTAGAGATAGAGATCATCCTCATAGAGGGTGAGGGAGAGGAAGCATAGGGTTTATCAACAAAAGCAGCGCTTGGGGATTTGGTGGACAAAGAATTGAACTCAGGCTAAACTCCCCAGTGGCTGACGGGGAGGCAAAGCACAGGCTTTTCTTTGGCTAAATATCACAGTTGTCTTCCCCTCCTCTCTGCTTTTGTCTCCCTTTGGTCTCATTATGGTGCCATCTTTACCTGTCGCTCTCTTTATCAGTGACTTGAAGCACACGCTATTAGCTTAGCCTGCTAACTTGCGATAAAAAGCCTTGTGGCAACATCACAAGCCTCCTCCCCATCTTTACCTTCTTTTCATTTTGAAGAATGGAGAGGGAATGAGGAAGAAGAAAGAGTCAGTGCGCTGGTATTTTTGGGTATTCCCCCCTGTTTCTGGGGCTCCTTCTGTCAGCACACCAGCAGCATCTAAGCTAACCCAGGCTGGCATCGGAAATGTCACTTGGTGCATTAGCATTTAGCCACCACGCTCTGCTGTCAGTCTGGGTTTATCTTTGACACCCCCTATGGTCTATCACCTTAGCTCCCAGCCCCCACTTCCCACTTAGGCATTGTACTAATAAGGCACAGGGACAGTAGAATTTATCAGGGCTAGACACTCCCGCCCCACCAGCCATTATTCATTCACACACCAGGACATGCCAACAGTGGCTAATTGCTTTCTTTAACATTGGCACATATGACATTCAGCAGAGTCTTCCTGAAGGTAGATGGGTGCCTTTGCACAGCAAACATACAGCTGACCTCATAAAGAACTTCTAAACTCTGCTGGAGAACCTTCTGTGCAATCTGTGTCTAAATATACAGCGTATCATAAACAATTGACAGCAACATATACAGAGAGATGAGGTCAAGATCTCGTGGCATTTTGTGTGTCTGTGACCCAGCAGCAACTTTAGTCAGCGCTTCTGTTGCCAAAGCTTTTCTTTTTTTTTTAACCAGTTAACATTTTTTAAATATTTTAATAGACAGATTGCCACAGATAAGCAGAAATACTGATAATTTATTTCTGACTGCTCAGTGCAACAAAAAGGAGCCGTAGGATACTGCTGAGGTGAATATGAAGCTAATTTAAAGTGATTTATGTGACAAATTGAAGATGTGAAAATCCGTGGATCTTCATTATGGCCACTGCACAAATAGACTCTGGAGACTTCTTGCATGACTTGTTCCACTTACCTATTAATGCTTAAGTAAAGGTAGACACAAGGGGATTGGATTTAGGTGGTAAAATTGTACAGTAAGCCATTTCCCTTTGTTGTGAGTGAAGGGATTATTCATCAAAGCGATGGCGGATGGTCCAATATCTAACAATGCTCTTTGTTTTGTTCGGTGGCAAAAGATTAATGAACAGACTAGACTGACATTTCCAACAGGAAGGACATTGATCTGGAGGCCTTCTGAAGATCCTCATTGTCCTGTTTACCCTGCAAACAATGGGTGACAGTGAGGAAATATGTATTCTATCCACACAGTAGATGCACACTGGTTGTATGAATGCACACACACAAACACACGTATTCAGTAATCTAAAAGGGCAAGATCAGAATTTCATAAGCCACCATATTTGTTATTAATCAGGAGCTCTTTCATAACATCTAAAGAGATTTATTCCCCCTGTTTTTATGTGTTTTATTTTTAAAAATTGATTGGCACATAAAGATAGATTTTGTTGGCATCAGACTCGAGTCAGAAGGGACCTAAACTGTTTTCTTTTGGAAATCAAACACATTCAGGAAGCTATTTGGTCTCCTGACCTACAGTAAGAGCAAAAAAAAAAAAAAGTAATAGAACTTTTTTTTTTTCTAGAGAGAATTTAAATGAGCCAACTGTTTCGATTCCCCGTTGACTTGATCTAGCATTGCTAACAAATGCTGATTGGAGGCTGTTGCCAATAAACTTTTTAGATGTCCCTTGGTTTTGGCAAGTTGATAAGATGGTTCAGCCCTTTCTGCCAATGTTATCATTAATGCACTCTTTTTGTACTAATGCAGAAATCAGCGAGGGAAGTTGTACAACACGACACTTCACAATGCAATGTCATTTGAATCCACATAATAATTAAGCTTGATTATAAGTACGGTAACTTGCACCTAACGATTGCTGCAAAACCTTCTAGGAGTCTGTTTGAAAATGCAGTGCATGCACGAGCATCTCTCAGTCCATAGAGCATTACCACTTTTTAACTTAAAATGAAATATCCATGCAAGTGTAAATTTCAACCAAAAAGGCACTTTTGCTGAGACAGTTTTTACACTAATAGGCCATTTACATTTTCTGCATGTGTAATTGCAACATATTGTTTTCCTGCAAAACATATACACTCACAGACCACTTCATCAGATACACCTGGCCAACCACTTGTTAACTCAAACATCAGCAAATCACAGTGCAGCAACTCAGTGCATTTAGGCACAAAGACACAGTCTAGATGACCTGCTGTTCATCAGCTGAGCATCAGAATGAGAGAGGAAGGTGATTTAAGTGACTTTGAATGTGGCATGGTTGTTGGTGCCAGACAGGATGGCCAAAGAATGGTCCAAAAAAAGAGAAAATGACTTTCTTAGACAGTTCTCTGCACGAAAGTGTTGCCACAATGCTTCCTGCTGATCGGAATGTGACACTAACTCAGATAGTTTAGAGTGACAACCAAAGTTTGCAGAATAGCATCTCTGAATGTACAATATACCTTGAAGCAGATGGTGTGCCGTAGCAGCAGAAGACCACACCATTCCTGTCAGCTAAGATCAGGAAATGCACACCAGCCCACCTTCTATTGGACAATAGAAAATTGGAAAAATGTTGCATGATCTAATGAGTCTCGCTTTGTGACGGTAGAGTCAAAATTTGGTACAAGCATCCTGCCTTGTATCAACAGTTCATGCTGATGATGGTGTTGTAAAAAACCCCATAGCCTACCTGAGTGCTGTTTGTTGACCATGTCCATCCCATTGCTACCACAGCGTACCCATCTTCTGATCAGTGCTTCCAGCAGGATATTATGTCCTGTCACAAAGCTCAGGTCTTCTTGAACATGTCGATGAGTTCACGGTGGTCATATGGCCTCCAGAGTCACCAGACCTCAGTACTGCAGAACACCATTGGGATGTGGTGGAATGGGATATTTGCATCATGGATGTGCATCTGACCAATCTGCAGCAACTGTGTGATGCTGTCATGTCAATATGGACCAAAATCTGAGGACTGTTTCCAGCACCTTGTTGGGTCTGTGCCATGAAGACATAAGGCAGTTCTAGAGGCAAAAGGGGGCTCCAAAGCAGCATTACCAAGCTGCACAGAATGAAGTGTCCAGTGAGCATATAAAATATATAAATATTCTTTATGTTATTTACTTCATTTATGTGCTCTTGTTTTATTTCAGCTGCCATTTACACTAGTTCTCCCGTGCTCTGTGTTTCACACACACAAACACACAGAGAGCAAAGCGGAGTGAAGGTGAAACTCCAGCCGTTTTACAGTGAGTGCGTATATACAGTCGACGCTTCCCAATTACTGTTAATCCATCAGAAAATGGCTCTCCCCTAGATTTGTATTTGAAAACACTCTGATTAGCTCTATACTTTGTAAGGTAGGACCAAATCATGGTAACTGTGCCAGCTTCACATTGCTCCACTAATGATTTGCTGTCCCGAGACATCTCGAGGCAGTTGCTGTTGCTTTTCAGTCCATTTTGCATTCAGATTTGTCTGGCCAGTAACATTAGTGAACAAGCTCTTTGCTGAACAAGGCCTGCATACTGCAGCTATCTGTGGACTGCCTGTGTTGTGTCTGAAGAAAAGGGGCAGAAACTGCAGAGGCTGTCTGACCCCCCCAGGCCGGGTTAAAGGCTCCCTGCCCTGTGCCACTCATATTAATATAACCCAGCGCTGGTTGCCATGCCTAATGCGAGCAGATGGAACCCCACTGCTGCTTCGCCAATCAAAATAATGTTGTTATAGTGGAATAATGGCTGTGGTTGCCAGTAATGCCAGAAGGGGTGGGGTGGGGGGTGGATGAAGAGAAGACAGGGTGTTTTTATTGTCCCCAAGAGGCCAGTAAGATCCAATCAGCAGGGTGTGACTTACAGTCTAGGAGCCCCAAGCCTATCCACAGCACCTCCCCTCCACTCCAACTATCACCTTCACAGACAGTCTGGGGAGCTCGGGGAGCAGCCTTCATAACAAGGAGAAAGATACTGTACATAAACACACTGGGAGTACAATGGCCACTTTTCTGTTTGAATTTCATGCCGTATGAATTAATAAGCGGCTGTGGGTGATATGCATTTGTGCTTGCAGAAGACTTTTGCATATAGGCAGCTAATAATGTGTGCGTGCGTGTGTGTGGTATTTGGCCAGCTCTCCAGTTATTGCTTTTGAAGTTGTTAATTAAACCCTCAACCATCTGGTAGCTCAATGAAATTACGCTGAGCTTCTCAGCCATGAAAAAAAAAAAACTGACTGACTGACTAAATTAATAAATAAATAGATTAATAATTTAATAAATGCTCCAAATATCGCTTGTCTGAGTGAGGGAATAACAAGAAGTCTTATTAATGTAAATTCTGCGCTCAGCGCTGTCACCCCAGTTGCAAGTTGCATGTTGAATGCATGCATGGCTGAGTGCATGCTCATAAGGGCTCACAGGTGAATCAAAGACAGCTGTCAGAGTGTCAGCCTTTGATCTTCCTCAATGTCTTCTTTCTTTCAATATATTGAAGTCCTCGCCTTTTCCTGTCTGTCACAAGCTGCATCCTTCCATGCATGGCAGAAAACGCACGCCTCATTTAGATTTTGTTGCGGGCGCATCTCTGTAGAACATGAGTGTGTACGATTTCAGGAAGCAGAAATGGTACACTGTATTTAATCTTTAATACTCGACTGCTAAATACGTCCTGCTCCTATTGTAGTTCAATATAAAACACGGTACCACATGTTTCATTGTCACTGATATTACACTAATGGCATGTTCCATATGGTTGCAGGGAAATAATTACATTTTTACCAGGCCTGCAGGATGTGAGGAAAATCTGTGATGTGCGATAACATTGTTCAATATTCTGCCAACAATATGGCTCCTGATAAATAAACATATATTAAAGTATGAATATTAGCTACAGAGTTCACTTCAGGTCCCCCCCCCCCAGGTTTCTCGTGCACTTTAGGTAACCAATTTTTATTTTACTTTTAATGTTTTTATTTGAATAACGACTGCCAGTCAGGCAGCCACAGTGGCGCCTGCTGCTCCTCTCTCTGCTCGCACTCACTTGCTCGTTGCATTTAGCAGCAGCAGCTAGTCAGAGGACTCGTGTGACCTCGGACTCGTGATTCAAGATTCATTGGTGATAATGTGATAACGTGGGAACAAGACAGTAATAATACAGGAATAGAAAACTGTTTGCCACTTAATTAAAAAAGTGATATCCAAGAATAATAGAGTAAGACTTTGTATCAAACTGGTTACAGTTGAGTAAAATTACACCAACATTTATGTAACTGAGTAATAACGGACCAAACCAGGAGTATTAATGTGGAAACAAACTTATGGCTGTTACTCATTAGTAATACTATAGTAGTATACTGATAACAAAATGATAACCTGCTAGCAATAATATTGTATTAGTAGTATGGTAGTAATTTCATAATAATAATAAGATAATATCAGTTGATTCATATTAGGAATGTATTATCACAACATGATGCTGTAATCAATCCTTATGTCCCTATCATTCTTATTTGTTTGAAGGTAACAATGTAAATGAATTCAGTGCTGTAGCTTATTACCACAGCAAGCCCCGCTAGGCTATAACAACTAATATTAATACTAATACAACTAATGATTTCTCATCCCTTGTTACCCAATTTTATAAATTTCAGTGTGATATTACTCACCTGTAACCACTGGTTATTATTTGTATCTAAGTGGTATTAACTTACCATTTTAATATTCTTACCTTCAACCTAATTACCCCACTATAACCAGATTATTAACAAGCTGTAGTATAACATGCCACCTCTTAATAATGCTCCACTCTCAGTTCTTTGGTGATGCTCCTTTTGATTTTTGTACATTGAAACAAATGTTATTGTTATCATAATTGTTAAAGAAAAGCAATAACTAATTAGAACAGGATTAGATTTGATTATCAATAAGTTTGGCTGCTAGCAGTTACTGAGTTTGCATAAAGTCGACAGATTAATTTAAAAAAAAAAATCTCAGTAGAAACAAATGTAAAATATTAATTAACTATAGCCTCTGCAACTCATATGGATTCATAGCCAGTACATGTCATTGCTAGAAAGAATGGGTGGCAGCTGTCTCAGCCTCCAGTAAAGTTCAAATTAAATTCAAATTAGTGAATAAAGTCAATAATTTACTACTGTAGAAGTAAGTAACACTTCAAATTAAGTACAATTTAAAGGGTGCGTTACGAATATTACACAAGTTGTTTTTTAAACTCTTAGTCACATTATTCAAACCGGATGTTAAATGCATCGATATTCTTTATTTATTTATTTTGCTGTTTCTGCTGTCTGTGACTCTCCATCCGGCGTTTCTGTTTCTGCACCTGTTTTTTATTTTTAATGCACTGAGCATGTAAAATTGGCCCGTTTTCCCTCAGGATTATTAAAGTTCTCATCTTATCTTATCCTGGGATGCAACCAATCTTAACTTTGGGACATTACGTTGCTCAGTCTTGGTTTGTGAAATGTGGCCAACATTAGCAGTCCCGACAGTATCATCCTAAATTTGTTGCAGGTTAATGCCTGTGCCAAATGCACGTCACCCCGGTTGACAGTACAGCGGTTTATTCTGAAAATCCCCACTCATGTTTAAATGTTGCTCAGGGAAATATGATAATGCATCAAAATGTTGGAATTTATTTGTTTGCTAAGCGAAAGCAGTTCTGTTTTATGCTTGTTTCTATTCATCCGTCAGAGCGAAAGGTGGACGTATGAGATGTTTGTTGTTCATTTGTTCAGGAGGCAATGCTGAATCTACCCTTCTTAATGTGTTATCCATATCAGAAGTGTGACAAGTAAATTCAAACTTTACTAACACTGTTTCCTGTGCAGCCCTCAAACATATGCTGGCTTATTAAACTGGCTTTCAGTTACCAAAAGTTTGAGAAGTACTGACCTAGATGATATTAATTGAACTTGGTGGAGAAGCGCAGCAGGGTCAAAGGAAGAAATTCATTAAATTTTGGCGTGGGTCCAGAGCACTTCCTTTAAACCTGTGAACCAGGCACTGGCCCTGCGGGGATGCACTCTCTCAGCGCCCTTCTAGCTGGTGATTGTGGCTGTGATCCTGAAGTCAGGAGGACGAAGGGTACGAGTAAAACAAACTCTGCATAAACTAACGAGTCGGAGCGCACAAAGTTGCTGCGACTGTGTTGTGTTTTGGTAGTAGGACAATGGATATCCATGTAACATCTTCATTTGAATTAGGATATCATGATCAATAGTAAAACAAATAATATGACGAAGAAACTTGATTTGTCAAAGATTTGTTGAGCTTGTTTTGCAGAAAGCAGAAGTCACAGACCAACCATTAATGCTGTGCAGTTCCATTAAAAGTTACAGATAGAAAGTTATTTATGCCCCCACACCCCACCCCCACCACCACTCATGACATCATTGTAATGTATTTCTTTGACATTCATGTTTACCTCCTTATTGGCCCTACCTCTACACAAGTACATTGCTCTTACAGTTCTATGATTAGATTTGTATGGAGTTGTACAGGCAGAGTACATGATGTAAGTGGTTGGGTACAGGCACTAAAGCTGAGCTGACAGACTGTTTCCTGGAATAATGACGGTAAGAACTGTGGGGTTTTTTTTGGGTTGGTATTCAAAGTCTTCAAGAGAACGACAGAAAACCGAGGCAGAATTAATTTGGTGTGACAGTGACAAAAAAAATGTGCCCGTTGCTGTTTTATTTTAAAGTGTGATGTAAGAATGTACTTTCATTGGATTTCAATCCTAAGACTTTGACTTATGAAATGTTCCCCTTTTTCTCAAAGTAAAGTGTCGATGTACACAATCTGCATACATGCCGGACTGATGAAGTCTGTGCCAACGGGAGTTGAAAGTCCTGCGACTGATCCACTTACAAGGTGCACATTTTTTTTTTAGACAAAACACAGTATTTTATTTCAGCAATGACCAAAATGACTGAGAGCAGTGCAAATCAGCAGGGGCACAGATGAGCAGACCCGACGCGAGAGCAAGCAGACAGCTACAGCGTGGCCATAAGTTTTACACGCGTGTCTCTCTGGGAATAGCTGCTCGATTAAGATCAACAATGGGAAAGTGAAGGAGAACCAAAATGTTTCTGATATAAAGACGGATTCTTGCGTTAGGAATAGCTGTGGACTGTGTGTAGACTTGGGAGGCTGGGCCAGCTGTTCTCTGCATAAATCTGAGTCAGTCGGAGAACGTAGATGTAGATCTGAAATCTGCGCATAACAGCTGATTTGCAAGATGTATAGAAAAACAAAATGCACTTTTTTTTTCCCCCAACAGATCCTGACCAGTCCACATATTAATAAAGATACTGTTACTGTACCACGTGTGTGAATGTGGGAGTCGCTATTGTTTTGATTTTTTTTTTTTTTAATTTCTGTGTGCCATGTGAGGGTGCAGGTCAATTTTAAGATTCAGACATTAGTATAGCACACATCATGCTGCATCTGTCCTTCATTGTTGCTTCAGTGTGCTATGTAGCAGATCAGATACTAGAGAGTGTGTACTGTGTGTGCACACTCCTGAGAAAAGATATACTGACCCTCATGCTGGATTTTAAATCTTCCTAACTATGATGTTATTAATGTTGATCTTGCTGTTATTTTTGGTGTTGTGAGTGTTTTAAAGGCACCAACAAATAGTAGTACTGCTGTAGTTGCTGTGCTCTCAGCATCTTTTAGGGGCAATCTCTGTGTAGAAATGTGACTAAAACCCCAAAACAATGTAAGCCAAATGCCTAATGTCACACTAGAGTAAAAATAGGATGGCAACCTCCTCACGAGTAGGCAAAAGTCTGTGGTTGCCAAGTGACTGCTTTCATTTTTTTTCCGCAAGTAGTCGTGGCAACCAGCTGGTTGCCCAGAGGTTGAGCATGCAACACATTGGCGAAGGTTCGTTAATAATCGCCGTCTGATTTGTGAATGCAGAAAAAAAAAATAGTTGCAATTAATCTGAGTCAGTGTGCATCGGTGTGCGTCAGCTCAAACATTCCTGTATGGAAGCCAGTTAGCTGAGTGCCTATCTCATTGTGCAGTTGCATCACTCTGCGGCAATTACATCACTATCTGTGGAGGGATTTCTGAAGTTCTGGTTAACATCTATGACCCTGACTGTAAACAGTAAATGTGTATTTTAATATTTCTGTGATTTTTCACAGTTGATCACCATATTATGACAAAAAGACACCAACTTCACCCAACTGAGTTGCAAACTGATCGCCACCTCATAGCAGACTGACTCTGTCTCACTGCCACTTGATCGCCGTGTTGACGCACCGAAGTCGCTCAACTCAAAGCTGGTCCAACCACTTCAACGGCAACGGGACTGAAAGTCTGTTGCACATGGTCACGATAATTTAGTGGCGCTGGAGTCTCCAGGCACTGTTATCTCTAGTGTGACCGTAGCACTGAGGGCGTTTTGTGTTGGCTCAGATCATTGGCCCACAGTATAAAAACATACACATTTCCCAAAGGGTACAAAATTGGATCTAGTTATTGATTATATTTGTTAAATTTGGCACATTAATGTTTTCTGTTCACATAATAACTGAAGTGTGTGAGCAGCATATTTACGCTCAATACATGTCATTCATAATTTGAATGACATGTACATACTTTCAGATTCAGTAGAATGAAGATTTCTTTCATAGCCATTCATTCAGAGACAGTTTCCTTGCAGCAGACTGAATTTATTGAAGCTTTGCATTACTTACAATTTATTTGTAACCTTATCTAAAAGGCTTATGTGGCAGGTGACTACCCATTGCTATACATAGCTTCTGTGCTCTCTCTGTACCTGTAGATGATGATGCTGCTTTCTGCACTGAAGCCTCTTCCTAAGACAGGTCATTTAGAGATCTATCTGGTGGGCAACAACTGTCTGGATCCATGGTCTCCCGTGTGTGCATTTGCTCCACAAAAAAGCAGAATGGCATTTCACCATGACCGCTGACACTGCAATAACTTGTCATTTTTAACTGTGCTGCAGAGGCAAATTTTAAGATGTGAGTGGGAGGCTTTAACCTGAACCAGTTGGGAGACAAAAAGGAGGTAGACAGTTTTGCGTGGTCAAGAGCAAAGCGATATATGAGACAGCTGCAAAGGGGATAAAGGGATTTCAGAGTGAAAGAGTTAGGGATGCTGTCATTTGTTGCTTTAGGTGGAAATAACAGGAGAAAATTTGAAGCGAGGAAAAAAGTAGAAGACCAGAAGGAATAAAAGATGCAGGGAAGATATAAAGGCATGTATACATATTATTTTTCTCTATATGTAGTCAGTAAATTGGGTGGTGGGTAAGTAATTACTCCCAGTGAATGTTGTAAACATGATAATTACAATCTAGTAAGAGTAAATAAACACACATACAAATGAAAATATATGTGCAAAATGCTATATATAAAGTGTCATTCAAAAAGAATGCATTTACAGAATTAAGGGCGAAGAGCAAAGCAAAAGTATGTAGAGACATTAGTCAGTGTTCCCCTCTTTGTCCTCTTTCCTCTCTTGTTCTGTGATGAGATTCCATTAGACGCCATTAAATCTCTGCCTAAGAGCTCTCTGATGCTACACAATTACAGAAATAAAAAAAATAAAAACGCAATCCTCATTGAGCGCTCTTCTGCAATAGGGGCTGCCTAAAGTCGCGTGGGAGCTGTTACACGGGGCCCCGGCACAAACCGAGTCAGAGGCTCTGCTGAGCTGCAAAGCACAACTAATTAGAATGACTAAGAGCCCGAATGAAGGCCCTTATGTGAAAGCCATAATGGAGCAGGGCTCTTGTGCCGGAGCCGTAATGGAGGCTCTTGTGCAGTTGCGCTCGTCTCCCCTCCACACAGCAGAGGCTTGAGTTGAAACTGTGCGGCTGGAGAGCTGACCCCCGCCGAGTGGCCGCTGAGGTGCTCCAAACACTGTGTGGCGATTGTGCTGGCAGTATGGTCACAGAGCAGAGGGCTTTCACAATGGTCTGTCACTCACACCTGTGAGGTGTGCGGAGGTGGTTCGTTACAGGAATATTTAATTGTCTATAAGGATAGGGAGATATGTTTTCTCGATGTTGGCCTTTCAGTAAATATATTCGTCCATTGGATTGCCAGATGGAGAAGTGTGATTCATCACTCCAGAGAACACGTCTCCACTGCTCTAGAGTCCAGTGGCGGTGTGCTTTACACCACTGCATCTGATGCTTTGCATTGCACCTGGTGATGTAAGGCTTGGATGCAGCTGCTCGGCCATGGAAACCCATTCCATGAAGCTCTCTACGCGCTGTTCTTGAGCTAATCTGAAGGCCACGTGAAGTTTGGAGGTTTGTAGCCATTGACTCTGCGGAAAGTTGCCAACCTTTGTGCACTGTGCGCCTCAGCATCCCCCGCTCTGTGATTATGCATGCCCTACCACTTCATGGCTGAGTTGCTGTTATTCCCAGTCATTTTCACTTTGTTATAATCCCACTGTTGACTGTGGAATATTGGTAGTGAGGAAATTTCATGACTGGACTTGTTGCACAGGTAGCATCCTATCACGGTACCATGCTAGAATTCACTGAGTTCCTGGGAGCGACCCATTCTTTCACTAATGCTTGTAGAAGCAGTCTGCATGCTTAGGTGCTTGGTTTATACACCGGTGGCCATGGAAGTGATTAGGACACCTGAATTTAATGATTCAAATGCATGAGTGAATACTTTTGGCAATATAGTGTAGCAGCAAATGCCATATATCATCATCACGGTGAAATTCAATCATCTCGGGAGACAGAAATATTTGCTGGTGCTCCTCTAATTGTCTGTTCACCTCCACTGCAGTTCAGTTTTGCACTGAACATGAGCAGGAATACCAAATGTACCCATGACTATCACTTGTCTCAGAAGTGTAGTGGGTGGTGTACACCTTTTTAAATAGAGTTTGCCCACCATCGCATATTATAATGATCTCTCTCTCTCACCCATGATGGGCGGGGCACGTACGACTTTGGAAAAGTCATGCGGAACAAACGTTGAACATCGGATGAATTCTCACGGCAGAACAAGGAAATTACATTAGCAGGTACGTTAGCAGGTATGTTAGCACAGTGACTAGCGAAACTCTCCACCATCACATGGAGCCGTCGTGCCACTGCTTCGCCCCTGAGGGGACTCCCTGGACCCCTGCCTCTATAGAGCTTGGGCTCAGAGCTTGTTCCTTCCATGATTAGTGCCTCTGTGCTGTCATTAAGTCCAGCTTTGTCCAGCCATTGGTAGGATTTTTTGATATCAGCCAATTCTTCTATCCACCTGTGGTGCATGCCATGCAGGGGCCTGTCCTTCCATGACGGTTCCTTTTCTTTCTCTTTTTCTTTCTTAGGTTTCTGCGGCCCGAGGTACTCACTAAGCACCAGATCCTTTGTGGCAATCTTCCTGATGTATTCATGGATCTTTGTTGTTTCATCTAGGATAGTGGTTCTGACACTCACTAGTCCTCGATCCCTTTCCATCCGCTTAGTATACAGTCTCTCGCTCTCTCTTTATATACAGTATATATATAATGATCACCTCCCAGACAATGGTGAAAGGAAACATTTTACTTTTGCACACTGTGAGTGTCGTGCTTGAAGTTTGTGGTTCCTACTTATTGTTCTTTCTATGGTGCTATAGTTATTTGAGTGTGAATTTGCATATTAAAGCGCTGCACACCTACAGAGATCTAATTAGAAGTTCTGGTATCTCTGAATAGCTGCTGTATTGTTCAGCTTAAACCTCATATTTAAGATCCAGCAATAATGTATAAAACATGAGGGTTTTTCATTGCACCTGTGCAAGATAGGATGATCACATATCAGCAAATGAAATATGGGCCTAAAAGTCTGTCATAGCATTGTGTCACATGTTACTAAGCTTTCTGATATTTAGTCTGTCTTAAAAGAAAAAAAACATGCAGCATATGAATTACAAATATGCAGTACTTTATTTCCAGAAATCTATCACAGCTCCCTCTGTGGATAATAGATTATAATAAGCTTAAAAATCCTTCGCTGCCTTCTTCTGAGCCAACGGATGAAAAGTGTGGACTTTTGAATTTTAGAGCCAATCAGAATGTCGGACAGAGGAATAAGGGATAAAACTGTGGTGCCACATAAAGTGGGGCTCCTGGTCACTTTACTAAAAACCCAAGTTTTCTTTCACTTCTGATGCAGCTGTCCTGTTTAAGATTGAACTCTTGGATTGGTTTGGAAATTTCAAACTTGGTTAACCATTTTTTTTTTTGTTCCAGCTCAAATTTCCTGTTGACTAATACCTTTTGCACACATAAATTAATGTATGATGACATCAGTATCAAGCACAGTCTCACATCGTTTGGTGAAATAGTCATCTAAAACCAATCTATTTTTCCATGTATGTCAGTGAACAGAAATTTGTAAATAATGCGTTTCAATGGGAGATACCAAGCAACCAGGAAAACAAGGTCAAAGACATGGCAACCATTGTATTTCAAGCCAAAGCATATTTTTCTGTTTTTAATGCCTAACCTGAACCACATAGTTTGCATTTTTTCTTGCCTTTTAATCAGCAGAGAGCAGAGAATATGAAAAGTCATATTCATGGATACCAAATAATGAGGGGAAAGATGAAGATCACTAATGTTTCTCAAGCTTTCTTCCCATTGAATTTAATTCACTTTTATTAATGCAGCACCAATTCACAACAGCAGTCACCTCAAGGTGCATTACACTGTAAGGTAAAGAGCCTGCAATATTAGATAGAAACCCAATCAATCAGATGACTCCCCTGTGAGCGCTTGTCGACAGTGGGAAGGAAAAACTCCCTTTTAACAGGAAGAAATGTCAAGAAAGAGCCAGGCTCAGGGAGGGGCAGCCCTCAGCCACGGGGACAAAAGAAAGATAGGACAAATACACAAACAAATAAAAATAAAATGCAAGGAAGCGTGAGACAACTGTCCTTCAAAGAAAAAAAACAACTCGTTCCTTTGATACATTCCTTTAACCTGGAACTAATTGCAGCATAATAGTTGGCTGCTGTTGAGTTAATGACAGCTGAGTGTACACAACCTTCTAGTGCACTGTAGTCTTTTTTGTACAACTGTATTTAAACACAGCCACATTTTTGCTCTATAAGCTGTCATGAAAACGTAGCTCTGGCCTCCACAGAGGTGCAAAGACTGTCAGGGAAAATAAAATTCTTGGGGAAAACTGATTTTCACCGAGCTAGAACTGTCAAACAATTTGAGAATAGCTGCCAGTACTTTGTATTATTGAGCGAGGAAAAGAAGAAAAAAATGGTTGGATCCTTTAATAAGGCTCTTGATGTTTTAATTTTATCTGGAGTACAGAATGATTCTTGACTCAATGTTCCAAGTTGAAACTTTTTAATTAAGTTATTTCTCATGGACCTGTTTAGTGACTTTGTATCTCCGAGACATACTTAATTCAGTCAGGTATTAGCTGTTGCCATAGACATATCTTTATAAATATATCCTCGGCAGCGAGGTTGACAAGCAGTGTGTTCTTGCAGCCACTCTAATTTCTCTCCCTGTTAAATATCACTAGTCCTACTGCTGCTTAAATGCAACCCTGTTTTTAGCAGAGTGACATTTAAAAGAAACACAAGACCTTTTGCAACATGGGCTCTTTGAAAAATGAAACTCTTGAAATCTCCTGCTTGAAATGCTA
Source organism: Pterophyllum scalare (assembly GCA_024447675.2). Taxonomy (NCBI): domain Eukaryota; kingdom Metazoa; phylum Chordata; class Actinopteri; order Cichliformes; family Cichlidae; genus Pterophyllum; species Pterophyllum scalare. The sequence continues at coordinate 81,574 of JAMQGT020007342.1, read as the reverse complement.
AAGCTCTGCTTTAATTATAGGAGAGTTAAAGTTAAAACTCATATTCATGTCAGTGGAGGTGGAGAAGATTAATTTGTGCAGTCTAAAAATGGATGAAACATTTAACTCGTGAGGGAGGAATGTGTGTATCATTCTCGCTCGTTCCTGTAATATGGACGGGATCGTTGGCAGTCGTGAATGCCAGGTCATCTCGCTCTCTACTTTACTGTGAGTGTGCGTGTGTGCGTGTGTGCGTGTGTGTGTGTTCCCGTCTGCATCTCTATCTCAGTGAGTGGGCACATGATCCGCAAAGCTGTTGCATGGCCTCATCGATTTCATGCCCTCTTCTCACATCTATTCACATCTCCTCTCCGACTCACCTCCCTTCTCCCGGTCCTCCTCCTTCTCTTTTGGTCCGTTGCCCATGGCGATGGTTCACCTCAGTACCCAGCAGCTGAGCAGGAAGTGGGAGGCGGCCTGGTGAGAAGAGGACCTCCTGTGAGTGTTGTGTAAGGCGGTCACGTGACAGGGGCGCCTTCGATCTGCGCTAGCGGGTGGGGTTAAGGGTTGATGGTGAAGGGCTTGTTCGCCACAGGCTTTAAAAAAAGCGGAGGGAGTATGTTAAACATCCCATCGATCTATGTGCTCCTTTGAGGCCGGAAACCATGGAAGGAGAGTGCACAAACAAAAAAAAAAACTTGTGCACATAAAATATATCACATGGACACATGGAAGCAGAGAGAGTTGGAGCACAGAAGGAACTGAAACAAAAGGTCGAGGGAATAAGAGCTTTGAATATAATGCCAGGGTTTCTCAAAAGAACCTTACAGGGGGTTTATGTCTCTGCCAGATGTGAGTACTTTGAGAAGTAGGCCAGTGTGTCCTGGTGGGAGAGTGGGTTGTTTTTCAGGCATGTTATTGTACCATAAGAAGTTTTCAAACGATGTTCATTGAGAGCCATCAACTACAGAGGGCTAACTGTTCTACTTGAGTCAAACTTGGTTGCTCAGGTCTAATAAAAAGCGACAGGCGTGGTCAGGCCACGCGCTTTGAAGATTGGATGTAAATAAACTGTGACAATACAAATTTCCCAAACATTTCTCAATAGAAGTTAAAAAGATACAAAAACTCGATTTGACCATAAAGAAAAGATTCTAGATTAATACTTTAATGCACAGCTTAGCTGCTGCTCTGGGTCAAACATTTGAGTCTGCACAATAAATACTCAGGTTACAGTTCACAGCCTGGAGTATTCAGAATCACCGCAGCAAGGTGGGAAATGCTGCTGGGAAAGATGGCAAAAAGGAAGATTTTCTGCTTCTGTCCAGTTGCTTTTTCAGTCTTTCCAAACTGATTTTACTTTTCTTGAATAAGGCAATGACCTTTTTGAGAGTGCAGTCTTGTCAACATTGCTGGGTAGTTGTGCTTAATGGATCTGAGAGTAAAAGGCTGACATTGTGGAGCTCCCTTAAGCATTTGATGTATGCAGTGAAAAGTTATAAATTTGGATAGGGGTGGTACATAATATCTATATGAGACTATACATTTTGCTTACATATATATATATATATATATATATATATATATATATATATATGTATATATATATATATAAATAAATTGGGGTTAATCTTTGCTTCCATTATGTATATATGCACATTTTTGGATTGTTGCCTTGTCAAGAAACACTAAAAGATTTATTATCAGTGCAGCTTTATTGTCTATGGACACGTGGATAGCTTTGCTCATACAATGTGTTGAAAGCAGAGCACAATTCACTGCACTGTACATTAATTTTTATATTGTCTGTTTCATAGTGCGATGACTAACACTAAGGAAAAGAGAAGATGTTAAGCTGCATTATTGTTTTCAGCCATATTGCTCTTTTATTGTGTTCTCATGCAGTGATTTGATGACGGAGTCTGCATGTGTGCCTTGCTTCTTTGCAAGCACGCCTCACTTCGTGTCCATGTTCGAGGTTGCATGTTGCAACCAGTTGCACGGGCTCACTGCTTACTCAGTAATTCCCTGGTCCCAGGCCGTGTATTAGCTGCTGATCCAGCCGACTGGTCCAAGCATCCACATTCAGTCAGCTAGGGATCTGCAGCTCAGAGCAGGATGGCGCCCAGACTCTCTGATGCCTTCCTAAGCTCTCCAGCACAGAGCAATTTACTGGCACCGGATTGGCACAATCAGTGCATTTGTGTGTGTTGAGTGTTTGTGCTCATTTCACTTTACGCCTGCTTTCTGTCATATTGCTTGCCTTTTCTCCACCTTGGCCATTGGTCTGCCATAGCCTGGCTTGGCTTGCTGGTGCACTGCCCCCTTGCTCTTCTTTCATGCTAAGCCAAGCTGACAGTGACACTAACAACCAGAAACATCAGGATTTCTCAAGCCCAGCGTAGCTTCTGTTTTTCACAGTGCTTTTCTTTCTGTCTGTCTCTCAGCGTCTTGATTTGGCTTGTTTGGATGTGAAATATCTAGGAATACCATGACCTCTGTGTTGTAAATAAAGATATCTTGTTTTGCATCTTTGCCACTTGGTAATTTGCTAACATGGCCCACTGGACTGTTAGATTCTGTACTTTGTTATGGGATTTATTGTGAATTTCTGTCAGTTTCCATCCATGTCTGTGTGGTTAAAGCAGCCAGCTAGTCTGCCAGCCTGTCCAGTTCTCTGAAATGCAGCTAAATTGGCTCATTTATGTAAACATTCACTCCAGGGCTGTCTTGCTCAACCATGGCCTCAAACAACAAATCTGCAGGGGGAGCTTTGGAAGGCTCCATATTGAAAAAGAAGAAGCATTGTTAGACACTAAAACAAGACAAACATTGTTCACTGGACCTATTGTATTTGGGATAATGATGCATTTGACAGAGAACGACAAAGTTTATTTCCGATTGTGTCACAGCATTGTTAGACGATGAGGTGAGCTGGAAGTCAGCTTGTGTAGACTGGTAATGAGGAGAAACATCTCTAAAAAAACCAAAAAAAAAAACAGCACAATTGTCCCACCATTATAGATGTCCTCAGGTGTCCAAGTCTTTGTTTCAAATTATAATTTGAAACCAAGACACTCGCACAGTTGTGGGAATTATACTCATTTAAATATGGTGCCGAATCTGCATGTCAGTGCCTATCTATGAATTACTGAGTTATGTATGCAGCACTGTTATTTCTGCCATCTTTGAATAACATTACAGTTGTATCTTAACATACAAGTGGCACTCTCTTGGGGTGAAAAATAAAGACTTTGGGGTCGTGGTGTAAAGGATCAGTGGGTTGGGCATCTTCCTGTACATCTGTAGCTTGTATAGGACACTGGGTCGACGCCATAGGCTCCTTGCAGCGTTTCTTGAATTGTTCCTAAGCCATTTTTGCAGTGTGGCAGAGCACGTTCTCCTGCTGGGGGAGGCCCCTGCCATCAGCGGGTTGTTTGGTCTGCAGTTTCGGTTGGTGGTATTGGTATTCGATGGATGTGGGCATGCATTTATCAAACTGACAGCCGCATAAATGCCAGAATCCAATGTTTCCTATCATTGCATTGCATTGCAATAATACAATCCCTGTTAATCACCAGTTTAATAATGTGGCTCGTTGCTGTATGTATCAACTTCACTTGGTTGAATGGTTAATGAGGTGAGCGCAAGAAATCTGTTGTTTACTGCGTAAGATATGCAGTTCCTACGTGCCGTCTTCTGTTTATGAAGAACATCTGTGGAGTTGTGCCATGGCATTTATGGTACCAAACTTCATCTCAGTATCATCTGAGCATTATCTAGTGAAGCCAAAAGCAGGAAAGGAAATGCTGCCGCTTTGTGTTTAAGCTGGTAATCTAAATTGTTTTCCAGTCTGAAGTGACTGCAAATGGCAAACAAAACCAGCAAAATCATAATGTTATGAAACAGTTGTGCCTACGATAATGATACTGTAAATGCCCGTGCACACTGTGAATCTAAATGCACAGATTGCAAGATGAGGACACAAGTCAGAACACATAATTCCTCTATCAGATGATAATCCTTCAGTGCAAGGAAGACAATTTCAGTGCACATGAATGAACTCAGTTTAGTAGTATGGAAGATCAGAAAGGAATTCCAGAGTCCTGGCTGTAAAGGAACAGTGAGCTAGTTTGCTCATTTAAAACACTATGGTATATGTAATAACTGATCCACTCTTTTAATTACAGAAAAAAAAATGAATGAAAATCTGCTTTAATACACTCGGAACACAAACACAGAAACAGTGAGAATAGCAGGGAGTTACGGAAGTTTCAGATCAGTAGAGGGTATGCAAAACAATTTTGATCATAAGATATGGTTTAGAATTAGAAGGTTAATCAGCAGTTTTGATTGCCATTTCAGAACCATTAATAAAGCTATAAAAGCCAGTCATGTGTTTGTTCCGGTCATTTAACTTCTTATTATTTAGTATCAGTGTTATATTGGGATTTACACCGGTTTAAAAAAAAAATAGTCATAATGAATACCGCCCTCATTTTATCATTCAGCTTTGACTTTGACAACTTTTCTCTGGCCCTGGGATTGGCTGCCAGTCAGCCGCTGCCTTTTCCAGCCCTCACACTCGCCCTCTGGTTAAAATAACAATCCTGGATATTATTTTCTTTATGTTCCAGATTCCCTTTCTTCATCACATGTGCCAGAAATCCCATCTCCCAGATTAGCTCACTTGACATTTGACAAATCTAACTATGAATATATTTGAATATATATTTGAATATAGCTGGTTCTGCACATGTGAAACGTGATTGCTTGTGTGTGTTTGTGGACATGCGTTATTTGTGCCCTGGCATCCATCAGGACCCAGCTGTGCTGGCGTCTCCTCCATCACAGGAACGTTAGCTCTTTGTGAGGTAATTAAAGTGGAAGCATCTGTTCCAACTTTGCGCATCTCACACCTGAGCTACCGCTAACTCAAACAGCAACCTGCAGCCGAGCTGCCCCCCCCGTGCTGAGGGCGAGGACATGTGATGGCAATGGATTTTCAACATATAGATTCTCAATGTCAGACAGCTGCTGAGCCCAAAGATGATTTTGTCCTACTGTATGGGACAATTTAAGACTGTTTCTTATCAAACTTTCGTGGTTTGAAGCAGGGAGCAGGGCAGGACTCAAATGCAGGACTCACACAGCAGGACTAAAGAACAAAAAAATGAACCTTTATTGAGGTTGAAGGCAGAAAATGGCAAAATCCAAAGGCTCGCAGGGCAAAAGGCAGGAACACGCAAGGCTGCAGTGAACAAGCATTAACAAAGAACACTGACTGACCGAGGCTTTAAGTACACAGCTGAAAATAATTAAGGTAATGACGCTAAAGTAACAATAAATACAAGACATGAGATAGAGGACTACCAAAATAAAACAGGAAGTACCATGACAGGGAGACACTGAACACAGAAATGGAACACAAGGGAGACAGGATGAACTGAAACTCGAGGAATTAACTATAAACTATAACACTAACCAAAAACTGAAACTTCATTTCAAAGGTAGCAATAACTAAAACTGAGGATATAATCGTAGAGAAACCAACCAGGAAATATCTGCTAAATAAAAGATAACAAAAGTCAAAGGGAACTCAACAACACCATAAACATAGGAACCCAAACTTGACTAGAAATAAAACAAAACTAACAGTGAAGTCCATCTGAAATCCAGATATTAATACAAAAACTTTAATGTCAGGCCACAAAACCCAGGATCCACGGCAGAATCTTGATCCTTAAACCTTAATAAATTACAGCAGATATCTATATCTTTCTGTCAGTCTTAGTGACATGTCCAACATGGGTGAATGAGCTGCCTTTTAATTTGGTGCATATTTTATGGTACTGTAGAGATGATGTGTCATAATGACTTTTGTGGTTTGCTGATTTTTCTTGTAATGTTTCCAAGACTTTCACTAATGATGTATATTATATCATCATCATCTACTATATGAGTTGGCAAAACCCATCCCAGTCGTGGAAGCTGAAGGATCTGTCTTTACAGTGGAGACAGTGACAGTGATTAAAAAGCAATTAACAAACTCAGTCAAGACTGCAGTTCCCCCGGTGGCCAATAGGGGCTGGCTCCAACAGCGAGTCAGTCTCCACAGACGCCCGTGTTACAATGCCCAACTTCACAGCGTTAAAAGGCAAATTTACAGAGTGGCACAGTAAACGTATTGTGTGTGTCTTTAACCAGCAGTGCCTGAAATATTTTCCTCCTTGAATCCAAACGTTTGAACCCTGATACGTCTAGATAACAAAGGCTTCAGGTTTACCACCAGCGGCGGTGAGCCTTCCCTCCGCAGTCGTTTCAGAAAATGCTCGACTATTTCACAGAATCATTTTCGTCCATACATCCGTATTGAATGTGCAAGTGTCAGACCACGCTCTAAACATCGCAGTCCAATGTAACAACCTTCAGTCCTACAGGCTGTGAAAGGTTTTAAATTCCATTGAAACAGAGACATTGTTCTCTTGATGTAAAGGTATTCATAGAGCACTTTCTCTTAGAGTGCAGTGACAAAATGTTCTCGCTTCTTTGGATTCATGAATAACAGCTACGAAGTGCATGATGACCAATTCCTGGACGTCAGAATATAACGCTCCCTTAATGTCAAACCACCTTGCTCCACATGCAAAGAAAACTGTTCTAACTTTATAAAATGTTTTTTTTTTTCCCTTCCATCTACATGTTTTACAGGTTACAACATGCACACACAGGCACACACAAACACCGACAGTCAATTATACCTGCAGAGGGAACGAGCTCCACGAGGCTTTTTACTCTGAGTCAGAAAGAAGAGTTGATCACCTCCTACATGCCTGCCATTCTTCTGCAAACTTCCCTTAACTGGATACTGAGTAACTGTGGGTTATCGGCTATAAACACAAAGCCAAATGTCAAAGCCACAGGTCGGCTGTAGTGTGTGTGACAAAGTGTAACAGTATGTGTCTTCATGTTTCAGCAAGAACTCTGTCCTCCCCATCCTTTCCAATCTTACACTCAGCAGTGGACCTATCGTCGCGCAGGTTTACTCATCAACTCACCCGTGGAGTCCCTCGATTTGAAGGGATGCTACATTAGCTCTGGTAGGAGAAAATATATGAGGAGCTGTGTGGGACGTGTTGTTGTGAAACCTTGCCGTATGGAGCAATTTGTGAGGATGAAGCAATGAATTGCTTTGGTAACCTCCAGATATATGCAAGATTTTTTTTCCAAAATACTATTTAAATTTAGTGGGTTCAGTTGAATATTGAACACATCATGTCACTACAAGTGAAGCTGCTGGGGTTCCTTCCCCTTGGGACTCACACACACATAAAAACACCTCATAAACCGTGAAAAGATGTTCAGTGAGCTGGACACACGGATACAGAAAGAATTCAGGCGGGCATGAAGAGATGCCTGCGAAGGGTTGTGTAACGTTGCCTAATTGAACGCATTGTTGTCTGGATGGAAGATATTTAATTCACAGCCTTACGGCTCACCATATGGTACCCGATTCTGTACATTTTACTGACCTCACGTTCACAGCCAATTTAGAATCACCAGTTAACCTGACATGCATGTGTTTGGAGGATGGGAGGACGGCACTGAGACACCATGCATCCTCCACACAGAAAGGCCTCGGCTGGGGTTCAAACCAAGAGCCTGATTACTACGAGGCGTCAGTGCAAACCGCTCTACCACCATAACACCCTATTCTAAGAACATTATGGCAAAAAAAAAAAGAAACATGAGAATACAAGAGCAATAAATTTAGGTCAGAGTAATGAGCAATATCACATCCTATTACCAGCTTTAATTCACTTTTTATATAAATAAATACATTTATATAAATATGCAACTATGCGTCCTTGTGCGCAAGTTCAAATTGAATTTCTGTTATTACTGCGGCCCACCAGGGGGCCACGGCCCACACTTTGGGAACCACTGCTCTAGACGTGGCTATGTTGAATTTTTCTTTCTGGTTTTCAGTGAGAAAAATGTTTTTTCTCTACATAAAGTTTTAGTCAAAACTTCATGGTTTTCCATTATAACTAACAGCACGTGCCAGAGCAATAAAAGTAAAGCATAATTTGTATATGAGCTCCTTTCAAACATGCACTGGATCTGAACACGCTGTCCATATGTCTGAATTTCTCTGTGAACTTTATTATTCTTTCTAGATCAGGGGGTTCATTTTCACCGACTCTTCTCCAGGATACATCCTCCTCTTGGAGGGGCAGTGGCGTGCTGCAGCACACAAACAGAAATACACACACACACAGACATTGCTCTTCATGACAGCACCAAAGAGCACTAAATGTTCAACAACGTGGCTGCACTTCGCCAGAGTGGATGCTGACGATGCTCGTTTTCCCAAGTAAAACATTTCTCTCTGTTCCTGTCGTGTGTCTGAGTGATGCTCTGAGGAACACGTAAATATGGCCCATGTTAGAAGAGCGGAATGCTATCGCTTTTAGACGTTTTTGTCGCAGCTCACGTTGTTCTATTTCCATTTCTGTGGCAATGTGGTTCAATAGTCCAGGCCGCTGGGTCGGTGTCCATATGTGAGGGAATCTCCAAGACACGTTAGACTCCGTAGATTAATTTGTTGCTATTAGTGAAAAACATCCTGATGACGATGACTCAAAACAATATAAATAATGTAATAAATTCCATAAATCGCCCAGTTCTAATGGATTCCATGCGTCAGCTGTTAGGATTATTGTGTAAACTTTTTTCTGTTTACAATGAGTTATCATATCTTCTGTGTTTTTATAAGTTGTTTTATATATTACTCTGTTGTTTCATTTTAAAGCCTGCAGGAAATACACACACACACACACACACATACAAGACACGTATAACACGTATTTTTCACCTATGTCACATATACACATTCCACGGTATGCTTACTACCATATATGGTAAGGAAAGACCCAAGAATGCTGTTTATTACATGCTGTAAACTGAGTTTTATGTAACCCACGTGATTTTACTGTGAAAGTCTGGAATAAAACCGCTGCAAGGAAGCTGACGCGCGGGAGAACCACTTCCTCTCTGTTCAGTGGAAGCCTGATACAGGAGCTGAGCTCAGAGGTTGTGTCTCCTCCTTGCTGCGAGTAAATCCAGTTGGTGTGTGTGTGTGTGTGTTTGTTCCTTGTTGTTTTAAGAATGATTTGAACCGATCACAACCAACTCTAATGACATTTGACTGCCAATATGTGGTGCACTCTGACATCACTCATAACTCACCTGTCTGGATAATGGAGTTAGAGGCATGGCTACTTTGAGTGCAGCTTTGGATGCAGATTCCCGACCAAGCGTGCTAGCATTAGCTGATAACCGAGCGCATTTAAACAGGGTAACCTCGGCTCCAAAAAAACAACAAAAAACAAGGCAGAGTCCAAACAAATAGATGATGCCACGGCGAGTCTATTTTCAAGCTATATGCCGTCTCTGCATTAGCCTAAACATGATAATGATAGCCTTTGTGAATGCTGTATTTTGGTAACGGATCAAATTGTAATAATTTACAATTTATTATGATGTGAAAGTTGCTGATTTCTGTGTGCAGATCTGTGTGTCTTTTCTTTTGGACAAGCGCTTTGAGAATGTTTGCGTGCAGCCTGTTGCAAAACATCTCCACATCCCAAACTTGAACTCATTGCCCAGTAAGGTCAGTAAAATAGAAACTGTGATACTTTCTGTGCTTTTGGTACCAGAGAGGGTCAGACACTGTCATATGTAAAGGTGCCAAAGCATCGCTTCTGTGATATTCTCAGCGCTGAGAATAGGCCACACAACCTTTTGAAAGGCCACAACCTACAGGCAGACTCCTGCTGATTTAATTACTTTTTCAAGACAATTTCTTTGCTTTCCTTGTTAAGTGAGGATGAGGTACATGCAAGAAGCATCTGCTGTTCACATGAGATCAAGGCATATCGCTCACATAAATGATTCGGTGTCATCACATGAGCCCTTTGCGTATGTCCAGCGCTCTTGAACTCTGCTTTTTTTTTTTTTTTCTGTTTCACTGCTCCTCTCCACCTCCTTTTGCTTTCATTAGAGCTTTCATTAGTAAACCTGTCATCACATCGTGAGATGCTTGATGCTTCTGCCCTTTGATATCCACCACGTAGGAAATTCAAAAGACGCCTGGAAAGCCTCTCACCCTTTCTCACACAACACGGTGGCATTGTTGGGGCTTGCCGCTGCTCAAAACCTAGCGCTGCGTTGATGGTCCCTGACGTCCAAAATGACTTAAAGTGCTCCTTCCGTCTGCTGTCTGATCAGAAATCAGAGGCCAGTTCCGTCCAAGCTGCTGCTTGTCCTTGGACACATTTTGTTTAAGTGACTGAAAGAGGAAGGGTGGAAAAAATCAGAGAGTAATGAGGCAGTAGAGAAGTTCCATCAGCTATGCTCAATCTGCTATCATTCCCAAAGCCCCGTGTGAATATATGGAGTCTAATCCATGTGTGTGTGTGTGTGTGAATGTGTGCACCTGTTTGTGTGCCATTTCTGTCACTGTACTCTCCAAAGGCTCATTAATTATAGTTGGAGTTATTATGGCGATAAGTGTGAGCCTGACTATTGGTACCGACGATAAGAAGAAGAATTACCTGTTTTGGTGCTTCTGCTTCCTAATCAGCTGCCCATTAGAGATATCGGGGGACTTCTATTATCGTGCCTTTGTTCTTCCATGTCTCTTTTTCTTTCCTTTTTCTGTTTTTAGAGTTTCTCTGTCATCCAGTGCATCCTCACTGCACAGGTGTGGGTTTGGAGGGCTGTGAAATGTGTGTTTCCCCATCGTGATCCATGTCCTATCATAATAGGACAATAATCATGCAATCTGGAGTTCTTCGCGCAACATTTTATCCTCGTGGCGACGTACGTTCACCTGGGCGTCTATTTGGGAGGAAGCTTGGTTACAGTTTTGTTTAGACCACGCTGATTGGACATATTCATCTGGGCCTGAGGAAATTCCCTCACCAATTTCTTGCTGATTCTGAATTATGTTGATCTTGGGGATATTTAAAATGTAGCCAAGTGTGAGAAACTCAACCAAGTAAGTAAATACAGTGACAAAAATGATACTTGGGTTGATTTTAAAATCTATTTGGAGCCAAACCACAGCTGACATTTCCCAGAGCCTTCCTTGGGGTGTGCTGGTTTTGTGCTGCTGCTGCTGCTGCCTGCTTCTGGGAATAAACTGTCACCTCATAGTTGTTTGTTAAGTCTCAATCTTGACTCTCAGAACTTACTTAATATGTAAGAATGTGCCCCCTGTCCTATAGGAATTGGAGTCGTGTGTGAGATTTTTAGTATCTACCAGCTATGTTTCCCTCATACTCAAGTTTTGAGCAATTAAATTAGAATGTGTAATTCTCCCTTCAGGGTGGACTTTGCCTTTGAATGACTTCTGGAAAGTTTTGGAGAGAAAATCACTCCTTGGACTGTTATGCTAGTGAATATAGGTCAGGCAGCACGTGTTATGTTCATCGTTGTGTTGGGTTCTGCTGCGATTTGAGTCCCTTTCTGTGCCGATGCAAATGCTGATTGACTTGTTTCTGATGTCCCCAGCATATGGCAAATAAAGGTTTTAGTGCCGCAGAGCCACGGGAGCTCTGAGCTGCCAGGATCAAAGTAACAGCCTCAAACAGGCCTTTGTGTTCTTCAGCCATTAGGGCATAGCGACAGCAGAACCTGATGCGGGCCATATGAATGTTGTTATCTCAGTTTATTTCTCTTTCTGTGGGCGCATAAATACATGTGAGTAGATAGCTTTAGCTGATAGAGCAGCTGCTCTTATTTTGGGCATTATTACGATGTGATACCATTATGTGGAGTGACTCGTTGACGTGTTTACGTCACATGTTCAAACGGGGGGAGAGATCACAAATGAGAGAGAAGTTCCAGATTTGTTTATAATGGCAAATCCTACATGACTGCTAGTACTGTTCTAACATGACTATAGAGGAGTCCGGTCACTGGACCCCTGATAGAGGATTCCAGCTATTCAACAGTTCTGGAACTTTTTTGTTTTATGATGTTTTCCACTGGTGGAAGAGGTCTATGTCCTGCAGGCAGCCCAGTTCAGCCCTCGGTCATCCAGGTGTGATAGCTGTTCACATGTGGTTTAGCATTGTTTTACAGCACATACCCTGAAAAAGACATTGTCTGGATGGGAGCGTATGTTGCACTAAAACCTGTGTGTTTCAGCACTGACCCATTTTAAATGAGTTCCGGCCCAGAGAAGAATCGTGTTCACGTGCGGCTTCTTCTTTGCGTGATAGAGCTTTAACCTGCGTTTGTGGACGGCACGGCGAGCTCTGTTTACAGGCAATGATTTCTGGAAGTGTTCCAGAGTCCATGCAGTGATTTCCATGATGGAGTCATGCCTGTTTTTAATGCAGTGCTGCCTGAGAGCACGAAGATCACAGCCATCTAATATTGATTTTCTGCCTTGTCCTTTGTGCACATACTCTCTGAATCTTTGGTTATATTATGTTCTATAGATGACGAGATATTCAAGGTGTTCCCATTTTTACAGTGAGGAACATTGTTGTGAATGTGTTGCACTTTTTGTAGATGCAGTCTTTTGGATATTGCTGAACCCCCACCCATCTTTACTTCTGAGAAACTCTCAAGATGATTTTTTATACCAATCCCGTTATTCCCAATCAGCTAAATTGGTTGCAAAATGTTCTTCCAGCTGTTTCTAGGGGCATTTAGAGTACTGTACATTTCTAGCCAACTTTACTGAGACATTTTCCAGCAGTCAAATTCTAAATGAGCTCATTCTCATTTTTTTTTTTCATGAAATAGTGAAATCTTGTTTTCTGAGAATTGCAAATCTTTGCATTCTGTTTTGGCATTGGGTTTGTGTAAGAAGTAAAAGTTTCGACCTCTCAACTTTAATGTCATTTTAGGGAAAATGGTCAGATCACAGGTGGCCAATTGTGAATGCTTGTGTGTCTTTCTGCCTGAAAAGGATAAGTGGAAGAAAATGGATGGATGCATGCATGGATGGATGGATGCATGGATGGATGGATGGCTGGCTGGCTGGATGGATGCATGCATGGATGGATGGATGCATGGATGGATGGATGGATGGATGCATGCATGGATGGATGGATGGATGGATGCATGCATGCATGGATGGATGGATGGATGGATGGATATTCTACCTATTCTTTTATCACTTCTCTGTACATCAGAGCTCAGTCTATGTTTGTAGCAAGATACACTTATTCTGCCACTCCCAGCACCCACCCATATACATGCACATACACGCAGCAATGCAAAATCAATACGTCTTTCAGCAGACTGCTGTTGTGGCTTGAATGTGAATAAACAGTCATACATTTTAGCTGAGGATCGATTGGGTTAGACAGATGAATGGCATACAAAGACACCTCTGAACAGGACAGAAAGACCTGTGTGTGTGTGTGTGTGTGTTTCTTAATGTTACTCAGTGTCTCTCACCCTCCTGTCTCCAACTGCTCTTTCAGTCTCAGAGGATCAATAGGTGTGATGGATTGTTGACAGGTACCACACACTGGAGACACATGCTATCAAACAACAACACTTCCTATTCAGACCCATTTCAATCACTCTCTGCCAGTCATAACTTGTTTTCTCACACCGTTAGGACCAATACTACCTGCTTCTCACTCTGTGATCAGCTGCTTGATTTTTCCCGCCAACGCAAACATTTCCTCACACACACACACACACACACCTCTCATTCACACAGAGGTTGAACCCCTGACATTTGAGTGTGTTTTTGTGAAGTTCTTCGCTCCGTGTGTCTGTCTTTCAGACGACGACGGTGACTCTTCAGACAATGGCCTGCCGACGCTAATCGATTATATCTGGGGTGCCGGGCGATGCCGGCACAAAGGTCTGGGATTTACAGTAGCGGACTCCTGACAGTCTTCCCCACAAACACACACACACACACACACGCACACACACACATACACACACATACACACAAACAAACGCACGCAATCACAAGTCAGGCATTTTGTATGCAGAGATGAAACGGTATCTCAAGACAGCTCAACTCATTTCTGACAGCTGACACAACGTGACATTATTTGTATTGTTAGAACAGTTTTGTAATCTAAAGACTGAATTTCTCAAAGATTCAAAAATAGTCTGGCATTGCTTACTGGTATGGTGTGATATAGGCCTACCACTCTAATATTTTACCGATATTATATAAATATAAGACTGCAATCAGCAGTCATTTGGCTTAGCACCTGGCCTGATATCACAATATTCAAGCACCTTTATTGCTTTTTAATTAACACGTTTTTAAAATGAGCAATTTTCTTTTATTTCTAAGTATAACCTACCAATAATAATTTTGCCAATTCCAATTTATAAGAATGATAACCAAAAGCATAATCAAACAACAATCAGCTTTTCTTCTATGCAAATCTGTATTTTCATAATAATAATGAAATTATTAAACAATTTACCTCAAACAGCAATAAGTTGAAGTAATTTCTCTCCCTAATCAACTGAAAATAAAGTGTTCTACTTCTGGACAACAACAAGTTTTTGCACCCTTAACCTGACATACTGTACGATACCTCACCAAACAAAGCAGGTGAAAATTATTTATTCAGTGAAACAAATGTCAGGTACTTAATCATTTTCAATGTGTATATAACTTACCCAGATAGACAGGATAACGGGACATTGATTCTTTTCTCTTTTTCACTCATCTCCATAATGTTCATTGTAACTGATTGGATCCTTTGCTCACCAGGGATGCTAACTTGTGGCTGGCTCTGAGCTGTGGGTAGCTTCAGCTTTAGCCAGTTTGCCTTTGTTAGCTAGTTGAACATACAAGAGGCTGACTGACCAGTCAGGGACAAGAATACTGGAAATCAGCCAATTCTTGTTCTCAGGCAGTTGATTGGTGAATTTCTAATGCGATGTCAGGACAAAGTTCAGAGGCTTTAAAAAATAAAATTCAAACTTTGAAATTGGCTGACATTCGTTGAAAGGTAGTCTGATTGTACAGCACCCCTGCTACATCGGAATTACTCAGTGGTATTTCTACTTTGACCATTTGCAGGTGGCTGTTCTCTGTAATTTTACTCTGGACCTCAAACTTGTGCCAAGAGCAAACTTCATTTAGTGAAAGCTGGGTCTCTGTCGATGCCCCAGAAACCAGCCACCAGATAACCACCCAGATATTTATTTGTTTGTTTGTGTGTTTGCTTGGCAATACCAACAAAGTAAGTAAGTAAGTAGTAAGTAAACTTTATTTTTATAGCACCTTTCACAGATAAAATCACAAAGTGCAAGTAGAATAAATACTACCAAATTGTACTACCATCTCTATTCACTAGAATTGACCCATCCATCCATCCATCCATCCATCCATCCATCCATCCATCCATCCATCCATCTTCTGTTCTTTATCCAGGTTCAGCTCCTGGTACATCAGTCTAATGCTTCCCTCTCCATGGCCACCTCCTCCAGCTCATGGGGACACTGAGGCATTCCCAAGTCAGCCGAGAGACATAAACACTATAATGTCTCCAGCATATCCTGGATCTGCCCCGGGGTCTCCTCTTGGTAGAACATGCCCAACACTTCACCTAGGAGGTGCATAGGGGGAGTCCAGGAGGTGTATTAGTCAGATGCCCTTGAGCCACTTCAACTGGCTACTTTCAATGTGGAGGAGCGGCTCTGCTCTAAATACCACCCAAATAACCAAGCTCCTCACCCGTGAGGCTATCTGAAGGGCTTTAGTGGTAAATTCACACAGCTGTCTCTTCATTGAAAAAGACCAGTTCAGGGTTTGCATCACTGTAGATAGCACGCCAGATCTGTCTGCGGATCCCCAGCTCCCCAAGATACTTAAACTCCTCCTCTTGGGGTAGTACTACTTTTTCCAGTTGAGGACTGTGGTCTCATATTTGGCCAGTAGAACCACATCAGAGACATGATCCTGAGGCCACCAAAGCAGAAACCTTTCACCACTTGCTGTGCCTGGAACTTCTATCCATAAAGGTTATGAACAGTCTGTGACAAAAGGAAGCCCTGGTGGAGTCCAGCTCTCACTGGCTGCCAGTAAAGTAAACCAAGCTCTCGCTAGGATTGTACAAGGACTGAATGGCCCGCAGCAATGGGCCAGTCACCGCATACTCCTGAATCACCCTCCACAGGATACCAAGAGTAACACTGTTGAATGCCTCATCCAAAGTCCACAAAACACATGTAGACTGTTTGGGTAAACTCCACACAGCTTCACATGGAAACCAGATTTCTCTTCCTGGATTCAAGGTTCGACAAAAGGGTGGATTCTCCTCTCCACCACCCTGGTCTGCCAATCCAAGGGCAATGCCCCTGACTTCCATGCAATGCAGCAGAGGTGTAACAGCCCTACAGCATCCAGAGCCTTAAGAAACCTGGGGTGAATCTCATCCACCTCAGGGGCCTGGCCACTGGAGCGCTTTTTGAAAACTTCAGTAACCTCATCCACACAGATGGATGCATCATCCTAATCTCCCCCAGACTCTGTCAGTGGGATTGAGGAGGTCCTCAGGAAATTCTTTCCACTGCCTGGCTGTATCCTCCGTTGAGGTCAGCAGTGCTTCATCTCTACGGCAACACTAATCACTGTGATAAACTACAGTAACCACTGGCCTACAAATGGTACCAATTTTTAAAAAGAAAGACATCCTAAAAAAATATTTATTTCAACAATGAGCGATGACAGTGAGTATGAGTGATGTAAACTGCACGGCATCATTAGAAACAGAAGACTGTTCTGCAGGTTACCTGGAGATGCTGCAGGAGGAGATAGCTAAACAACAGAACAGGACAACCTGACTCTTAATGTAAGAATGTGATTAAATACCACCATTAAAATCCCTGGGACAGTCGGGTACACTGTGACTCTTCATGGCAATGTAAAACGGAGAAAACTGGAGCATTCACATCTAGTCAAAACAATTCTGTTCTTCAGGCTCATTCACAACCAGTAGCTGCTGTGGATCAGAACAAAGGAGACTGCTGGAAGTCAGAGTGTTTCTGTTCTGCTTGCTCAACAGTAGTTTGATTGCGCTGAACATAAAGTCTTATAATTTTGGTGGTCGTGTTCATGAATATGAATGACAGAAGGATAGCAGCAAGAGTGAAAGAGAAGGTTTACAGTGAGGCCTGCTGTGATGTATGCTTCGGAGATGGTGGCCCTAACAAAAAAGACATGAGGCAAAGCTGAAGATGCTAAGAGTTTCATTGGGGGTGACCAGGAGGGATGGGATTAGAAATGAGTCCATCAGAGGGTCAGGCTGAGCAGTTTGGAAGCAAAGTTAGACAGCCAAGGCTGAGATGTTTGGACATGTGCAGAGGAGGGATAGTGGATTTACTGGACAAAGCATGGAGATTACGGAGCTTCCAGGCAGGAGGAAAACTACAGAGGAGATTCATGGATGTAGTGAAGGAGGACATGCAGAGGGTTGGTGTGAGCGAGGAGGATGCTAGGGACAGGGTGAGATGGAGGCAGATGTGGTGACCCCTAAACATCCATGAATATAGCTGTAGCGTGCCTAATGTTGAAAGAAGCAACAAGAAGGACAGCTTTGTGGGCATGGCTCAGGATCTGCGAGCTAGGGGAAATCCGTGTGTGCCCAAGGACCCTCCTGAGTTTCTCCCTGTCACTGCTGCTCTTCGCCCTCCGAGTCTGTGAATAAACCTGTGTGAACGTCTTTCTGTGTCCCGCCAGTGAGTCCTCAATTCAACCAGTACATGACAATAAGCACCAACGCATTTACCGCGTTTATGTGTCAGCCGAAATCTGAGTAGCCTTGCAGTTCCTCAAAATAACACACATCGCTGCCTTTAACCCATTTAAGGGGTTCGTATTTCCTTTTAAGACGTCGAAAGCCGAACTGAGATGGTCTGCTGGCTGCTTCTCGCCTCAGGCCGTTGTTTGTCCGTGTGCACTCTACATGTGATTTAATGATTCACTTGGCATACAAACGAGGTATCTCAGTCAGTATCTGTGTACAAACTTTGATTATAGCTCAAAACAACAAAAAATGTTCTTTATTAGTCAGTTACTGAGTTCCGTTTTAAAGAAAGATGACTAAGAAATTGTTCTTGACCATGCTACGTAGTAAAAGACAGGATCTTGGCTGAAGTAGGCTGATCAGAGGCTCAGTAGATACCTGCTGTGTTGCTTTGACCACATTTTCCTTTGATGCTGGCTAAATGCTAAAATGTCTTCTGGGGGTGGGGTGGGGGGGTGCGTGCATGCTTAAAGAGCATTTTGCACACACAAAGAAAAATAGTGATGTTCCAAGCTGATTTGCAGGTTTACGTTTAAGGGATTGATACTGGCCATTTAAAAGCAGATATACTTCACATCCTCTGTGTATTCCAAGTAATTGTGCTGCAGGTATGCTATCTGTCAAAAACACAAGATGCTTCATAAATACCATATGGTTCATTAAACCGCTGGAACTTGTATTTCTATTGCACAGCACAGCAAATGTGTAGTTGGCTGACACAAACATATAACACCCAGAAGTTCTGGTTAATGAGCAAGCCTAGCTGCTTTGAGTTTCGAAAACAAACTGTAGTTTTGTCCCAGTTGCAGCAAAGTTGTGCATTAAAAATGACTTCTTGTTAGTTATTTTGCTGCTGGCGAAAAAACAAAACAAAACCTTTTTTACATTAGTGTTTATATGAAGACTGTTTTAGTTATTTGATGGTTTAAAGACTCAATAAACATGATTTGTGACCGATATCAGAAGTATAGATGATTTTTACTATGATATGTACTAATATATATATATATATATATATATATATATATATATATAGAACATCAGTATCAGTTGATTTGCGCCTTGTTGACTAATATTTGTCTGTTATGTCATATATTAGTATTAATGTGCTGACTAAAGGCACACGGAGTGTGATGAAGACCTTTAAAAACACTTATTTGTTATAATAAATGAAACCACACAAATGTTGGTTTCAGCTTTGGCTATTAGCCAAGCTTTTATTGAAAACATTGATTCCACAATTGAAGCATCCCTAAATTTTACCAGAATTGATCTTGATGTTCTGATTTGAACATCAAAGTGTGAGGAACCAGCTGTTCGGGCCGGGCAGGCGCTGGTTTTCCTTCTTCTTGTTCCCCTCTCTCTCTCTCTCTCTGTTTGCTTTACCTCCTTCGGTGTTCTTCACTCTCAGGTGGATCGTGGGCTGCTGCTCTCTCTCTGCCCACCTGCAGGTGCAATCTTTCCTTCCCAGGCTTTGTCCACGCACCTGTTGCTGATCAGCTCGTGGTATTTAAGGATCGGCTGGTGCCGTCGCTCTCTGCCAGATTGCTGTAGCCGCTGTTGAGGTCACTAGGCCTGCCTTGTTGGTCTAGAACACAAATGCTTGCTGACCAGTAACTGCACTTTTGTCTGTTCTCCAGAAACCTGTTTGAGGCCTGAGGCTGTTCCTGTTTCCTGACCCGTGTTTCATTGAGGAGTTCTGTGGACGCCGCCTGTGAAACTTCCCTGAACTTTATAGTTGGACTAAACTGTTGAAGACAGGACTCGGCTGCATCTCACCTGCCTGCCAGCATCCCCTCCCCAGTTCCTGTGTCTGCTTTTGTGGCTCCCCATTGTGGTTAAACAAGACACCAGCCTGCACTCCCCGTGGTGGCATATTTCTGGTTTACCTGCTGTCATTTCTTGGACCACTTTTTGTAGGCACTAAGTGTGAATGCTCCACGAGACCCGCCTCCTACGCTTGCTCGGCATGAGAAAGAAGACACCGAATACTGGTGAATGAAGCAATCAGATGAAAAAGGCCTCGCAGCCTCTACATAACAGGCAGGGATAAAATATGCTGTGAAATTATAAGTGTGCACATTTGTCACGCTGATGAGATTCGCTGTGTACAACTCATCAGTCTAGCTCAAAAAGGAAAAAGGCAGTGTTTACTTGGCTGAAGCAGGATACTAAATACTGATATATTCAATGTAGTTCATCTTTAAATGCCTCTGATTATTTGCCTCTGTTAAGTTAGAGGCAAATAATCAGACACATGTCATGAAAATGGGCCAAACCAAAGCTCTGACCACGCTATGCACTGAAAGACAAACACGTTAGCTAAAGCTGGTGGAGGTAAAGCCAGGTTGGAGGTCAGCATGTTGCTAGACACCTGCTGCGTTGGGCTCAGCCACCCACCGTGTCTCTATCTGTGTCTCTCCTTACCTTTATCTCCCTTTTCTTTCCCCTTTCTACCCTGTGGGTCTTTTGTAAGGTTATTTCCGGCCTAGCAAAGCCCCTTGTTTCAGTACGTTGACCTTTAAAAGTGAGTGATGGCGGTTCTTATTGTCTGTAAGGCAGTAACTGTCTGGACACAGGTAATCTTCACTATGCTCGTGTCAAATCGAGTTTCCTACACAAGGCCCGGATGGCTTTGTAGCACCCACAGAATACACACACGCGCACACACAAGGTCATACACTTGAAACATACAAGCACACACTTATACACAATAAAAGTGCATACGCACTGAACATACACATGCTGAGAGCTCCACTCCATAACTATCAAAAGCACTCAAAGGCAGCAGGGAACTGCATGGTGTAAAGGTCAGAAATCTCAGCACCTGCATGGAAAGGTTAAAGGCAGAGCTTGAAATAACCCAGTGGGTCCGTGCCATGGTCATCACAGTCCCACAATTCACTGCATGTGATTTTCTGTCCTCGTCACGTGACTCCGAATCACCCAAAGCAATGTTATGGGGAGGGGGGGGAAAGTACTAATAAATACGTTGAATCAAAAAGATGGTTAGCAGCTTAGACTGTAACATGTTTGTTAGAGATCATGTTGAAGAAAAAGCTGGACAAAGCGATTTTAAAGCCCTCCTATCTGCACTGTAGAGACGTGTCTGTGTCAATCCTTAAAATCCAAATTGAAAAACAAAAAAACAGTCATTACTTTATTCATTTTTGTATCTAAGACAAAAACAGCAACTGCTAAAAACAGGTGATGGTTCTTAGCATCAAATTAGGATACTTTGGATGATGTCACAATAAAACTTCTAACCCCTCCTCTCCTTTTTCAGATGATGTAAAAATGATTTTTTTGTCTTTTTTTTTTTGTCTTTGCAGGGGTGGAGATGTTTTGTTTTCAAATGGTTGAAAGATATTATATTCCTCTCTTCATGTCCGCAGCTCCGCTCTGCATATCCTCCAGCTGCAATCATTCTGTTGTCTGTCCAGCCTTAGAAATTAAACAATACCCCAATCACTGATGTCATGTGTCCGACTGCTCTTTGTCACCATTTCCTTATCACGTGCCAGCGTCTGACTATCCCAGCTAACATGCTTTGATTATCTGACAGTGTGTTTTCTTTCCTTGATTTGGTCCAATCAGCTGCGTAAGCATGTTGCTATAACATAGCAGTTCTCAAACTGTGGGGTGGGCACCACTGGTGGTGCACTAAGTCACTACAGGTGGGGCGTGGAGGACAAGCGGTGTGTGTAATTATTAGCAGTTTTTAGTAACTAGTCATCAGTGAAGAAAGGTTTGTTTTACTGCACTTTAATTAAGCAGCTCGTTCTTACAGACCTGAAATAGATCAGATTCTGCTTGCTTTTAGTTTTCTGGTATTAAGACCCCCCACCCCCCACCCCCCCCATTTCTTTCAGTTCAAAATTCCTTATAGTACAAGATTTGTTACAGTGGGAATCAAACCTCTCATACTGTCACTGCTTGCATCTCGCTCAGGTGTTCACCCACCCACTTTTTCCTCCTCTTTGTGTTTGTGTCTTCTTCCCCACCTGCCGTTATATCTCTGTTAATCTTGCTGTTGAATTTATTTCACAGTCAGGTCTCCGACATATCATCCTGAATGGGAGAGGAGAGTGAACGTGGCACCCGTTACAAAGAATCTGCAGAATCTCGCTTTGACAAAACAATCTGTACACACTCACATCACCTTTCATTTACCTCAAGGCATCACTCTCGCCGTGTGCTGAATCGCTGTGCCTGCTCAGATCAGTTCTGCTTCCTGGATGACTGCTGGGTGTAGGGTGTGCTGCAAACTGTGGGTTATCCAGTGTGCTGTGTTTTCGTGTCAAAGTTTTGCTTTCTGATTAATTTGCTGAACTTAGATTAAATGCATTTTTTTTTTTTTTTTTGTAAATGTGTATGTGGTGAAGTGCAAGATTACTCATTCAGTTTGGGAGCCCATATGTAGTGCTGCGCATGTAGAATTAGACTGTTCTACACTGTGTTCAGTGGTGTAATGATAGCTTGTCGTGTTTTTTTTTTTCCTCAAGACTAAGTCCATATGCTTGCTTTAATCATGCCTCCTGCTCATACTGGCCAACACAAAAAAAAAGATTTTTCTCTAAGTGAATAAAATCCTCGATCCTTATTCAGTTTGAAAATATATTCCCTTAATTATCTGAAGACGATAGGAGGCCGCAATAGTCTGAGTTAGACAAATCTTCCACAATAACAATCCTCGGTCTCCAAGGAATCTTTTAATGGCCAATATGAACAGGAGGGATGATTACACAAAGAAACAGTGTTTGTGTGTAAATATGGCACATAACTATTGTTTTAAAAATTGCAAACCTTACTTAACCAAGTTGCATTTTGATTAGCTCCCCTGCCCCTAATCCTGCTGATCTGCTTTCACACTTTACTGCTGTTCCTGTCTACACTTAGCTTTTATATTTCTATTGTTAATTATCGCATGCTGCTATTTACCATTGCTGTCGAGAGAGAGGCTTTCCACCCAACTGGCCACTAAAGTAAAATGGCAGAAAGGCTGCTTCTCTGGGCCTTATCGAGTTTAACAAACACTTAGAATTATGCATTTGTGTAGACATAAATCAAGTATGGCCATAATCTCGCTTTTTAGTTAATATATCTGAGTTTAGTTTCTGTTGAGGTTTTTCTATATTCTAGTGTTTGAAGTTTTGATTCATATTTTCAGTTTTAATTCAATTTAATTTATGCAGCAACAAATCACCTGAAGGTGCTTTGTATTCAAATGTAGAGACCCTACGGTAATACAGAGGAAAACCCCAACCATCAGACAACCCCCTGTGACCAGGCACTTGGCGACAGTGGGAAGGAAAAACTCACTTTTTGTTTTAAACAAGAGGAAACTGCTGGCAGAATCAGTCGGGGCAGCCATCTGTCATTACCAGTTGGAGGTGAGGGAAGGGAGACAGGACAAAAGACATGATATGGAAGAGCGCCAGAGATTAATAACTAAGGATTAATTGAAAAGTGGTGTATAAACACAGAGAGTGAAAAGAGGTGAATGAAGCAGAAGTGCTCAGTGCATCATGGGAAGCCCCCAGCAGCCAATAGCCAGGGGATGTTTCAGGGTCACCTGATCTAGCCCTAACTGAAAGCTTTATCATAAAGGAAAGTTTTCAGCCTAATCTTAAAAATAGAGAGGGTGTCTGTCTCCTGTATCCAAACTGGGAGCTGGTTCCACAGAAGAGGGGCCTGAAAGCTGAAGGCTCTGCCTCCCATTCTACTTTTAAGTATCCTAGGAACCACAAGTAAGCCAGCAGTCTGAAAGCGAAGTGCTCTATTGGGGTGATACGGTACTATGAGGTCTTCAAGATAAGATGGGGCCTGATTATTCAAGACCTTGTATGTGAGAAGAAGGATTTTAAATTAAATTCTGGATTTAACAGGGAGCCAATCAAGAGAAGCCAATATGGGAGAAATCTGCTCTCTCTTTCTAGTCCCTGTCAGTACTCTAACTGCAGCATTTTGGATCGGCTGAAGGCTTTTCAGGGAGCTTTTAGGACAGCCTGATAATAATGAATTACAATAGTCCAGCCTAGAAGTAATAAATGCATGAATTAGTTTTTCACTCTGAGACAGACAGCACAAGACAACATGTCTACATATCTGTTTAATATGTGCATTGGAACACAAATTCTGGTTAAAAATGACTCAGAGATTCCTCAGAGTGTTACTGGAGGCCAAGGTAATGCCATCCAGAGTAAGTATCCGGCTAAACACCATGTTTCTAAGATCTGTAGGGCTGAATACAAGAACTTCAGTTTTATCTGACTTTCAAAGCAGGAAATTAGAGGTCATCCAGAACACAGGAGAGAAAGGATTGGAGTTGGAGCTGTGCAGCAAGGAGGACATCACCTGTCTGCCTCCTACTTGCCCACAACTTGAAGATCTGGCATTTTCAACTTTTTATATAAATTAAATTGAATTTAATTTAAAATCCTTTATTCTTAAATTAATGACATATTGGTTAAAATTTAGAGTGGACAGTCTTGTGATCATAGTCTGCCCATGGAATGATGGCTTTTTGGGCTGTTTGTAATATTTATAAGCTTCAGAAATATCGTATTACACCCACTGTTTTACTATATATTACAGAGCTGTTAACTTAAGTTTTAGGCCTTAACAAATAGTAGATGTACTTGTCCTGTCTTCTTGCTTAACCACATGCACCATTTACAGTTGAAAAAGCCCAAGTTTAACCGTGGCTCAGTGAGCCCATTAAATGCCGAAGAGGACTGTGAGGAAAATCAGAAGGTAAAGCACGGCCAACACTCTATGCAAATATTTTACAAGAGTATGATGGAGCAGATGAAAAAAACATCAGAGGGCAGTTAAAAATGCAAAAGCAGCACTTTTTTTCTGTGCTCGGATCAAAAAATTGTCACTGCACTTTCTATGAACTTGCCCCCAGTTACAGCACGGGAATCTGGGAGGAGATGCTGCATGTTGCTCCAGATTCCAAACTAATCAGCTGCTGCCTGCAGTAAATCAGAGACTTGTACCTTACGGTAAGACGTTTGCATTGTGAGAGGTCGATATATATTTCAGTTGGTGAATCTCATCAAAAACATTTACATCAGATCTGTGTAATTGTGGCTCAAATATATTGTAGGTTAATGAATAGGAAAGCCAGTTCCAATACCTTCATGCAGGGGAGAAAAAGTTGTCAGAATAATTCCCGAATGTCTCCAAGATCAGTTATTTCAGATATATCCAACTTAGAGAAAACCCCACACACTAAAGGACACACTAAAGAGATTATGTCCGCTGACTTGAGACTGCCCAAGTGTCTCCCCAGATGACCAGGAGGAGGTGGCTAGGAAGAGGAGATCCTGGTACTCTCTGCTCAGACTGCCCTCACAATAAGTGGTACAAAATGGGTGGGTGGATGGCTTCTCTTTACAGGTTTTTCATACTAATGCCAGTGTATGAAATTGTAATGAAAAAAAAAATGAGAACTTCCCCAAGGGCCTCTGAGCCTGTAGACTCTAAAGGACTGGGGTTGAATTTGCATTTTCCAAAGGGTGTGATCTTTATTACTGCTCCAAAGCAACTTGCCTCAGTGCCTCTATTCTACTTCCCTGTGGTGCCAACACTGAGCAGCACAAAGGTTAGCCTTTAAATGGAGTCCATTAATCACTAACATCACCAAACAACTGGCTTCAGAACAAACTCGACACAGAGACCAACGCACAAACTGATCTTGGTTCTGATTTTGCTGGTGACAAAACAGCGAGAAAGTTAATGTTTAATGGCATTAGTCGGAGCAAAAGCACTTACCTTCAGTTCAATTCAATTTTATTTATATAGCACCAAATCACAGCAACAGGCACCATGAGGTGCTTTATATTGTAAGGTAAAGACCCTACAATAATACAGAGACCCCCCCCATGAGGAAGCAGTTGGTAACAGTGGGAAGGAAAAACTCCTTTTTAACAGGAAGAAACCTCCGGCAGAACCAGACTCACGGAGGGGCAGTCAACTGCTGTGACCGGTTGGAGGGGAGGGGAGGGAGACAGGACACAAAACATGCTGAGAGACAGAGATTAATAATAACTAATGACACCTGTGGGTCCATTAACAAGAGATTGAGGGAAAACTTGGATCAACCTCAGTGGGGCATTTGATTCATGAAGGGAGCTTTGCTTGAATTTGGAGATCAGAACCTAAGCGTAATAAATAATTTCTACAGTACCGGCACTCTGACAATAGCCAGTCACGACGAGTTAAAAAATGTGCACCCCCTGACTCAGTTAGAGAGTGACTGGTGGAGGTTTCTGTCACCAGTGCCGACTGCAAACACTCACCATTTACTCTCTTGTTCACCTTTCAGGTGCCTTCCCGATGCCATCGACACATTTCAAAACATCTGCTTTTCACTAGGGACTGAAGGGCTCTGGCCCTGTGTGGCTGGGGGCTTAAGCAAGCCAGCTGGAATAAGGCTGCAGAACATTTATCTGTTGTTTCAAATGTTTGCCGTTACAGTTACAGTTAGGCACCCAGGTAAACTTGTTTTTCAGTCAACAGCAGTGCAGTGTATTACTGCAGGACGGGAAATTTCTCCTGTATCACTGTTTCGGCGATGCTAACATAAGTAACGAGAGTCTGACTGCGGTTATTTAACAGCCGCGAGGTTCTTGTGGATGTTTGGCAACGTTTAAGTCAAAAATTTTACAAAAATGATAGGTATACAAAATATCCCACAGAGATGCTGTTGCATAATAAGTTACACAGCAAAATCCCTGGAGATGACTCATGATCACATACGCAGTTAGTGTGCAGTAAAGCTTTGTGTGAACTGTTGTAAGACAGTCATTTTGCAGTGATCCATTTGGAGAAGAAAGCCGCTCCTTTAAGAACTGTTGAGGTACTGAACCTTATGTCTCAGACTTTTATGTCTTCCTCCCAGCTTCTTTTATTGCACACCTGCTCCCTTGTCACTCTGCCTTTTACTCTCCGCTTCTTAAAGGGAAGTCTGTGTTTTGCCTCACTCAAACTTTTTTTCCATTCGCCTTTCAAACCTCTTCCCTGTGATCAAGCTCTTTTCATCTTTGCCCCTTTCGGCGAACTGCACTCTCTGTGGTAGACGCGGTGTTTGCATGTACATGCATGCTGCTTTCAGAAAAGGTCATGACAGGGCCAAAGTGATCATACACCTCAGCACAGATCGACTGATTGACTGTATTCATGGAAGGGGCCACGGTGCCCATGAAATAATATCAGTCTGCTGTTTAAAAACATGCCAAACACGTTTTACTACAAGCATTTACCAGCATCTAATCAAATCCAAACCTTTCTGAATCCAGCTTTGCAGTTCAATGATTTCCCCACTCCCTCTAGGGGTGCCCCAAATATTAGTATTATTATTAGATATTAGAGTATTAGTGCTGCAGTAAGTAACAGAAAACAGATAGATAGAATCAGGCGTGCTGGGAACTGAGCAGTACTCTGGATTGAAGTGTCTTTATTTTAACTCAATTTATTTTAAAGGTCCTAATTTTGTTTCTGTCAACTGGCACAACCACAAATGAAAGAGGACAGCTGTGCTGTGATTTTGGTTGTATTTACATGTAATGATCACTCAGAGAGAAAATAAGAAGTGACAGAATAGCTTCTTAATTTGGTCTCACGCACTCATGCACAGACTGTCTGGGTAACAGGCCAAGCAACACGACAGTGCATCTCAGATGCTGACGCTCACGCCCCTGTGCCGCCCTCTGGCCAGTGAAGTTATAGAGAGAGGTGTCAGCTGACAGTAAAAAAGGAGGGTAAGTAGCAGCTAGGCCCGAGTCAAATATAGAAGTCACTAGCAGGACTCTGGAGAACTTGACTGCATACTGAGGAGGTAATTCAGCCATTTGATTCAGGTGTGTTGGGTCAGGGACACATCTAAAACCTGCAGGACACCGGACCTTGAGGCCTGGATTTGAGGATCCCTGAGCTAGGCGCTACACTTAATCAATCAGGAAGTGCGACAACCTCTATAACCCCCCCCCCAACAACCTTGAACAGGATAAGCGGAAGAGAATGGCTGGATGGATGTGGTAACCCTGCACAGGTCACCAGCCTGTCACAAGGCCAACACAGACAACCATTCACACCTATGGGCAATTTAGAATCACCAATTGACCTAACCCCAGCCACTGCATGTCTTTGGACTGTGGGAGGAAACCAGAGTACCTGGAGAAAACCCAGAAAACTCCACACAGAAAGATCCCAGCCAAGGTGAAATTGAAACCTTGGACCTTCTTGCTGTGAGGCAGCAGCACTAACCACCACGCCTGCATCCGTTCCCCAGGAATGGACACCCCAGTGGATTCAACCCAAGGTCTGACTGTGCAGTGGTCGGAAAAAACCACCTCAGACTCTACATGCTTCAGTTAGCATGTTAGCATGTTGAATGTTAAAGTTCATGACAGGACAATTAGAATGAAATTGAACAAGTATGGTTTGTTTGGAAGGGTTGCAGGAGAAACCCCTTCTCTCTAAAAATAAAAAAAGAACATGCTGCAAAGCTTAAAATTACATCTAAACAAACCACAAGACTTCTGGAACAATCCTGACAGATGACACCAAAGTGTTTGTCCATAATGCACAGCATCACCTTTGGGTAAAACCAAACACAGCATATCAGCACCGACACCTCATATCGATGGCCAGGCACGGTGGTGGTGGGGTGATGATTTGGGCTCGTTAACAGCCATGGCACCTAGGCGCCTCCCAGTCATTGAGTCGACCATGAACTCCTTCGTAAAACCTCGATAAACTAAAGCAACAATGTAAAGCAGAGTGGGCCTAAACGTCTTCCACAACAATGTGAGAGACTGATAAAGTCATGGAGAAAACACTTACTTCAAGTTACTGCTGCTAAAGGTGATTCTGCTAAACTATTGAATCGTAGGTTATACTTCATTTTTCACAGGATCACACAGAGTCCTATGAAAATGTTTTTGGCCTGTAGATATTCTCAGAAGTGTTATCTGTCTCTGCGGGTCAGTTAATATAAGTGGTCCTTGCTGTAACGTGAACGACACAGTATTTATTGTCAAGGACACGTTATTGCTTTTGTATGGTTGGGCTGACAACCAGATCCATCCTAAACAAGGACTGCAATCAATATTCTGTAATTTGTTTAAAAAAACAACAAAAAAATACCCAAGAAAAAATGTAAATAATTTAATTCACTCCCAAGTTCAACGGATATGTAACATAGAACAAGAGCAACACGATCAATTTTAAGACCGCTGGTGCTTTCTGTTTGGCAGCAGCTGCAGATGGTTTACACCACAGGAGCCTGAGCTCCAAGCCTCCACACACACTTTCCTTCTCCACAGCAAATGCAGGACGAGGCGAGATGCGTTTGCCGTACCCCCCTCCTCCCGAGAAGGCGACCCTCCTCTCTGCGTGTCGCCTCGCCTGCCTGCTCGGCCGGCAAAGTGAGGCCTTTGCACGATAAAGTTCAAAGCAGATTATTAAATTAGAGAAAGACAGAGGGACAGAGAGGAACTGACAGAGACATCAAATAGAAAATGCCTTGTGAGGAGGAGGACTCGGCATAGTGAAAGTGGTGCCAACTGCTAAATCGTCTCTCTGAAGAAAAAGAAACAAGCGCCATTTCCTTGCCCCCCCCCCACCCACCTTTGTGATGTATCTGCCATGATGAAAAAGGGAAGCCACAGAGAGGGTTTTTAATCTTCTCTGACTGCTGGCATTATAAAGGCCTGTGGCTTCGCGACCTCTGTATGGCTTTGCAATCATCTGAAACAAGTCTGTTTTTGCTTTTGAAGAAAAGAACGACAAGGCCGACCTAAAGAAAAAGGAAACAAGTAGACTAAGAGCTTGGAAAAAATGTTGATTTTAGACTGAAACATGTCTGTTTTTATAGCGATTAGCCATTAGGTCCACTTTAGTTGGTGTGTAATGACTGAAGTAAGAGTCTATTTATCATGCATCCATTTAACTCTGTCTTTGATTAGAGGGCTCTGATGGAAGTGGGATTACTCAGAACACATTAAAGCATAGGTAAGCACAGACCATTAGACCTACAGGCCTCTTAACACAAGTCAACTTAGTTGCCTAAGAAATTGAGCACAAATGTATCATTAGCTGTGATGCAGATTTAAAGAAGCAGTTAGTCGAATCAAACAGTGCCTAAATTAATGGGTTTGATTCAAATCCGGCACTTAAACTGATGACTAGATTAGATCATATCAGAAGCAGAAGTGTTGTATGCAGACAAGGCAGAGCTGCAGGCTTTTACAAAATCATTATGCAACATCCAGCAAATCTGCAGTATTTGTGGTCATTGTCACCGGCGACCTGTTGCTTCAGAGTCAGGTTTCTAAACAGAGTCTTCACATCTCCATGACAGTCTGAAACCAAACATGAGACATCTAACATCTAGTTTTTCAGCGCCAGCTCAGTCTGATGCTAACTGATGTGGATCATAGCGCCTGTCATGATCCAGCTCTCTTCTCTCAGGATAAGGAATCAGGCAAGCCAAGCAGACTTGCACTGAGACACTGTGTTCCACGCGTGGTGCCTCCTCTTCGAAACCACACCGCCGGGAGCAAGACGGTGGTTCTGTTTCGTTTGAAGGCAAAAAAAAAATAGCCAGCGACATCCGCCGGCACCTTTTGAAGTAAATTGCATGCCGTTGCGTAGCTTAGGGTAAATCTACTCATTCTCCCACTTCATCTTCATGCAATAATATATTCTGGGTTTACATACAGAGATCTTCTGGCATGTATAGGTTTGTTGCATGCTGTATCACAAAAGTTTTTAATGTAACCACCACAGTACACTGTTGCAAACACAAAGCATCTTTTGTTGTTCTGCAGGCAAGCAACGAATGGAGAAGTCAAGGGAAGAGCTGCAGGTTGTTTTCTTCATCATTCTTTGAGACTGTGCAACGAGGATGTAGCATTGATGACATCATTCTTATGGCTTTAAAAGGACCAGGGTTTTGCTTTAATAGTTATTTATTGCCCAGGAAGGTTCCCTAATTGAGCGGAATGACCTAGAACAGCTTCTTTTCCTTATCTACTTTAGCATAGAATGATGTTGCTCTGCTGGGTAGATGGGGCTTGTTAGCATGGTAAGGCAGTTCAATCTGGATCAAGCCTAGAAAAAGTGATTCAGAGCACATCTGACCACAGGAAAGATTTTGAGAAAAACGTGGAACTCGAGTCCCGAAGGCAGTTTATTGCTGTTCTCAGCAATGTTCCAGCAACTCCTGCAACACTGCTGGAGTCATGTTCAACTACAAATTGGATCCAAGGAGCAGACTCAGACAACTGTCAGCAAGTTTAAAAGGCTTATTAAAAAGGTTGAATGTAATGGCAGAGAACAGGTAAGTGGCCTGGAAAGTGCTGTCACTACTGGAGAGGGGCTGGAATCTCTATCAGAGAGGGGAGGAAATGTTAACTGCAAAGGGGAGTCTAGAAAGATTTTGCAAATTCCACAGCAGGAGCGTGAGTTCCTACTTGCTGGAGGGGCTGTTGGTGGGCAGGCGAGTCTCCAGTGGAGCAGAGAGAGAATCGAAGGAGAGCGGGCAGACAGGTAAGTTGCAGGTAGGTCCTTTTGTTTGTTGTATGTTCGGCTGTTTGGTTCAGGTAAGGTTCACGGGCAGTGTCCATTGTCAGGGAGCTAGGAATAATCACTCCGGCTTCAGGCAGTAAACTGGAGCACAAAAGAGAGGATACAAGCACTGGACAAAACAACATACAAAAGCAGGTTGGGAACAAAGAAGGCCTAATTACCACCAGAGAAGCAGCATCAGCCAGTCCTTAAATACGATGATTAGATGATGGTGCAGGAGGCAACAGGTACAGGAAAGAAAACCCAGGAAAAGAAGCTACAGCCCACAGCTCAACCTGAGAGTGAGAGAGAAACGGGGGAAAAGCCCAGTCTGCCCAGACAATTAGCCCTCACCATTCCTTTGAATACAATACCTGCCCTGGACAGGACACTCCAGCATTGCTTCATAGCATCAACTTTATATCTGGGGCATTTTTAGAGCGTTAGGTAGAACAATGATATTCATGATCGATTTACGAGCAGACCCTTGGCCTTATTTTTAAAAATTCTAACAGCTTGCCCTTGCCATCTCGTGTCTTCTCTAAAAGCTGGCTTTCTGGCCTGGTTGGTTTTGCAGCAGTCCTTGATGTCATTTAGCTTCTTTTGTCGGGGAACGTCTCGTCCTGCAGTTAGGAAGACTCCAGTTGCAGTGATGTTTGCGGCCGTTTTCTGTGTTGGATATCTGCTGACATTAGTTGCAGTCCAAGACAGTCAGGTTAGAATCAATGCACAGGATGAAAGATTCACAGGAGGGCAACTAACTAAATTGCCCAGTTATGCGTCACAAAGCACTGGCAATGGCAATTAAAATTTGCAGAGGAGGAAGTCATCAACAATATTATGAATTAATTTAAGATAGTATGCATGTTTCCGGGTGCTTCAAACAGAATGTAAATCTGTGGAGGAAAAACAGGTGCACTGGACCTTTTTTTAAAATTTAATGAAAGCTCTGATGCCATGCTTTTTAATAAATACATTAAACCCATAATCTCTGAACATTACACCACAGTAGTAAAATCTCTCTGCTTGTTATGAAGTTATTCTTCTCTATGAAAGACCTAGTGTTTGATGGGTTTGTAATATTAAATTGATAACAATAATGATGCAATTAAACTGTATTGTTTGGCAGTGGTAACAGTATCAATATAAGGTGTTTTGATTGCCAAAAAATTGTAACTGTAGACCGGTGAGCCAGTGGTAACAGTGATATTTAGTGCAGTAGTGACTTCTGTTTCTACATCAGTGTTTTTCCCAGAGGCACCCTTGAGAGGATGAATGGGAATAGCAACATTTCCATCAGTCACGGTCCTTGTGCAGTTCCTTGAACAGGTTTTAACTTACTGAGTTAGACTGGCTATGGATAAGATATCATTTAAATGTCTTATATGTCTGTCTGATTTCATGGTCTTCAAGACATCATGGAATCAGACAGGTGGAGCCACCAAGGTTTGCTTGCCCTAGTTTGTCACTGGCTTCTACTCCGCTGTTAAAAGCAGAAGTACGGCCAAATTCACACGCTAAATGTCGCTGCAGTGATGTACCGGGACTCGCATTCATTTGAACAACTTTTACCTCGAGCACTTTGCAAGATAAACAAAAAAAAAAAGAAAAAGCAAGAAACAGTGGATATGACTGTGAGAAGTGCTTTCAAAATCTGTGTGAGGAGTCCACTCGAGGATTGAGGCTTTAGCTTTGGCTTGAGATAAACCAAAGGAAAAAAAAAAAAAAGATCCAGGGTTATTGACCTGCAGCTTTGCTCGCTGATATTTGTAGCTCGAGTCTGACTTTCTGCCATGCATCCCTGCATCTCCCAAAAAGGTAGGTGAGGACGAGAGGCATGTGCCCGCTGGTTTATGTTTGACAGGAGAAGGGCAGTCTGATGAGGAAGCTACAAGTCAGCTTTTTGTTTATGTCCAGTTGCACAGCACAGCACAGCAGCAGCACAGCAGGCACAATAGCCAGAGAGATACGCCTTTCCAGGCGCAGTGGATCAAAACTACAGTTCTTACCATGAACAGTCTACAGCTCCTTGAGGCGGATTACGGGAGTCTAAATGGCAGCTGATGAGCAACGAAGCAGTTGACTGCAGCTTCTGACTGCAGAGTAAACGCAGTTTCATTTTATATGTGAGGAGTGAGACATCAAAAAAAAAAGAAGTTTAATTCATAGTGCACGTTGGATGTAAGGACACTTAAAACTAAAACTATCCATGCTTCCCACTCAAACCCAAACAAGACTGTGAAAGTTTGTCAGATCTGAAAGAACATTTTAAAATAGCCTCAAGTACAGTTAGCCAGAAGAGATTTAAAAAAAGGTGAGTGAATACTTGCTGCAGTGCTTTGCTCCAGCATTTAATATAAATGATGGTTAAAAACAGGGATCATGTCATTTTTTACTCTCTCACCACTAAAACACACGCTGCAGTAACCGCGAGGCACCAGGTGATCAAAGCGTGTGACTCCACATGGTCCACTGGGCTGACCGATCAGTCACCACATTAAAGACACTGACCAGTGAAGTGAGTAAGACTGATCATATTGTTACAAAGCAATGCTCAGCTGCATACCCCATTTCAAACACTGCTGCAGGCCAAGCAACCCCCAGCCACACTGGTCTGAGGCCCCTGATCTAGCCTTCCTTCTCCTCAGATCCCAGTTTGATCAAACATGATTTCATCCCAACCTCCCAGTACCAGACACCATGGGGTACCCTCCCAGGTCACATGCCCATACCCTAAAAAGGTCAGAGCTGTTTTAAGAGCATATTAGGCAGGTGATGTTAATGTTGTGGCTGAGAGGTGTATAGTCAATAAAAGCATGTCTCTTGGGCCAGGATGGACTGAATAAACTGGCTTTATTTTGGTCCTGTCAGCTTTTCTTACCATAAACTCAGTTTTAAGTTTAAAAACATCCAAACTGGTCTAGACAATCCTCATGTTCCGGTAGGTGTTTCCATAGATGGTAGCGTTCTGGTAAACCAGAGGGACACTGGTGTATTTGGCACTATTAACAACCACAGTAAAATATACTGTTCTCCGCCTCTGAATTAAATTTGGTTTGGTAGTTTTCGCATTATCTTAAGACAATCAGGGTGAAAGCAGAATAGCTCTGAAGGTCCCACCTCAAAAAACGAGTTTGCCACGCTGCAGCGTTACTGGCGAATTTCTCCTAAAGTGGAAAAGTTGCTATTCAGTTCGTTCCAAAGGAAGTCCACACCACTTTGTTCAAAACTGAAAGACAGACTTTGGCCTTGGAGAAAAAAACTGCACTCCAAGTGTATTTTTTTTTTCTCTTTCAAGAAAAAAATACGAATGAATAAAGTTAATTTCAAAAGACTGATTTGGCTTTTTGATGTTAAATGGCTTTCCTAGTTGATTCAAAAGCTCATATTTCAGTGTCTTGACACATTGTTCAAAAACTGTGTGCATAGCCTGACACCCGTTGGCTCAACCGTGTCCCCGTTTCAATTCAGGTAAACCGACCCTTCAACTCTTCCGCAAATAATGTGGATCAAAACCACTTTCCGAGTCTGCTGAAGATGATTAAAACTGTAGCGGGAGACAGAAGAAGAAACCCGTTTGACCCCATCCATTAGTAAGACAGCAAGGAGAAATGCAGGGAGACCTGTCGGCAGTCCATAACAAGCAGAAATGAGTATTCGAGAGCCCTCCACCCTCCCTGACAAACTGCCACCCCGCCTCCACCCTCATGGACTCCCTTCACTGTGTCTGTTAATGGATATTTAAAGGGTATGGCAGAGATCAGGAAATAAAGTGTGTCGAGAGGTCAGACTAGACACACATTATTCCCCTCGCCCCCCACCCCCCGAGGAAACACAGAATGAAACATGCATTAAACACATCTCTCTCTCTCTCTCTACACCAGGCCCCTGGCACAATCGCCGTCGCCACCCTTTTTGATGCACTCCGCTCCTCTGCTCCACCACCACTACCTCTAATATCTTATGGAATTAAAGCGGTGACAGGTTATCATAATCCAATTTCGGAGACAATCGCGTTGAACACCTCACAGCACACCAAGAAACCCGGATCGGAATTGAATATGCACTCGGTGGATTAAATTACGCAGGGAGAAATAATTATGGCCTACATTGGGAAATATCTTTTTGTGTTATTGCAAGTGCAATACAGTATTGTGTACAGTGCTCACTCCGGTGCACTCCACAAGATATTCAATCCTGGGTTGTCAACAGCAAGAGGCTGAGGTGGGAGGCGGCGGTGGCAGCGGCTGTGGCGGCGGCGGCTGATGGTTGTTATTGTGTTATTGTACACTCTGTCTCATAGCGCAATATCTGTTCTCAAAATAATGTCACCCTCTAATGAAGTAAGGCCCCTTTTATAATTTATCATTTCCTGCCACAGCGAAGAACTGCGTGGCGCGCTATGCCTTGGAGATGTTTTTAAAAAGGCCTCTTTAAATGAACACATTTGAATTGTAATGTGATTTTTTTTTTTTTCCTTTCAACAAGGAAGAAATGATGTATTTTCTCCGAGGCTGCTGTTTGGTTTTGAGAGCTGTGGGGACGTGGCGACTCGAAGGCGTTGTGTTCAGGATCCTTCTTTCACTTTGGGCTTCATAGTGAATTCTCCTTAGTATGTAATAACTTTCCTCCTTGAACATAGCTGGCCTGTATTTTTGTCAAACTCCCCTTTGAATCAGATATCGCGAAGAAATTAGCCTGTGGTGGCATTTGACTCAGTTTCTTAGCCAAACAGGAAAAAAAATAAAAATCCAGCCTGTAGCACTGAAGATATTTAATTTTGCCCTTCACTGTGTCACATGTCATTTGTTCTTCTTTCAAGTGAAGTGGCTCTGCATCAGAGTGGTTTCTTGAGATACCGGTGGGCATTTTTATACATAGTCAAGGACTCATTTAACACATGGAAATATAATGAATGCAATGAAAAGGAGTGAAGATGCTAAAAGCACAAAAATGGTATCCATGTCAACTACGGGGTATTTGCTTTGCTGAAAGGCGTCTCGGTGAAAGGTTGGACCTTTATCAGAGTTACACTGTCTGTGTAAACCTGGACCGCGTACACTGTTGATCGAGTCTGTTCCATGTCATGATCAAAAACATATTGTTATTTCATCAGCATCAAAGTTATTACAGCACGTTTAGTTTTATTTTCTGTAGAGGTGTCGGTGCTGTTTGACTGGACTTTTGAACTCCGGTAACAAGTATAATTTATTGTGGTTGATTAGTCAGACAAATCGGTTTTACAGCTTGATATAACAAACTAATGACTTAAATCAGTGGTTCCCAACGGGACGAGAAGATAAAACCAAATGTTTGCTGGGTGCTTGAAATTGAGGCATGGACTCATCTAGATCCTGAAGGCGTGCTGTGGGATCTGCACCAAGGTGGTACCAACAAATCCTTTAAGTCCTGTAAGTTGAGAGGCGGGGCCTCCATGGATCTGGCTTATTTGTTGAGCACATCGCACCGATGTTCGATTGCTGATTCATCACTGTTGCTTCCTGGGACCACTTATGATACGGACCACCGCAGACCGGGAACATCCTAAAAGAGCTGCAGTTTGGCCCTCGTCAAACTCGATCAGATCCTTATGCTTCCACATTTTTCCTGCTTCTAACACATCAACTCTGAGGACTAAATGTTCACTTTGTCCCCGATATATTCCACCCACTAACAGGAGCCATGATGAGGAGAGTTATTCACTTCACCTGCCAGTGGTTATGATGTTACCAAAACCTATTCATCCTGGAAAAGAAACAGACTTTCTGTATTGAGTGTTATTCTAGCCAAAGCAGCCATGTTATTCATATTACCAAAACAATACAAATTAAAAGTTTTCCTTATTTTATTCATCCTTGACTTTCACAGTCCATTACATTTAACAGCTCACACCTGTTTATGTGAAAACATTAATACCAGCACTGATTTGCAACCCTGTTACCAACCATATAAAACAAACATGTCAAATATGATTAAAAAAATTTCCGTGGCCCTATTTGTCATATTTATGTCACGTTATGTCAAACAATCAAGAGTAAAATATCCATTTAACCCTCTCATCTTGGGCAATCCTGTTATATCATTTATTTATT
Organism: Pterophyllum scalare; assembly: GCA_024447675.2. Taxonomy (NCBI): domain Eukaryota; kingdom Metazoa; phylum Chordata; class Actinopteri; order Cichliformes; family Cichlidae; genus Pterophyllum; species Pterophyllum scalare. The sequence goes on along the minus strand of JAMQGT020007342.1, from coordinate 44,100 downwards.
TATTAAAATATAAAAATCATAAATGTTTTCTTGGCTCGCAATGGTTTCATCTATTGTCTTTGTAATTTTTCTTTTTGAATTATTATATGAAAATTATATTAAATAAATACTGAAAATTAAAATTGAAATTGAAAAGTTGGGGGAGGCAGATTTCTAAAGTAAATATGAAGACCATCTTTAACTCAGTGGTCGAGAAGTTATGAAATATTTTTCAAATCTACTCCTCGGGCTCCGGAGTATTGTAACAGGGTTGCATCAAGCGTTAACGCCTAAAATATCTTACAAAAAGTATACGTTTGAAACTTGAAGGTAATTACAGAAATGAGACAAGGGGAAGCAAAAGTAACACAAAGCTAGCTCACAGAAGACACACAAAGCACACTAGCACATTTAAAACCCCTCTATCAGCTGAAATCCAGAAACGCACAGGTACATGTGAAGGTGGCAGGAGATGGGTGTAGAAGAGAGATGTGTTGACAAATGAATAATGGAAGCAAGATTTAGAGGGCAAAGGAAAGAGAGAGTGAGGTGTACATGAAGGTGGGGGAAGACTAGGAGGTGACAGTGTCAGCCACCCCTTTACACTCCCTCCATTGTGCTGATTTTTATATCAGCTGTGCACCCTGGAGAGTTCTCCCTCGACCTCCATCCATCACACGCTGCTGCCTGGCCATACTGTCAGCCTCACCAGTGCACATAATTGTGAGTACACAGATACAGCCACGCATCGACGCATGGGCCGGAGAGCCGAGGGCTCCGCATGTCGGCTGCTGGACGAACAGTGACGTCTTAGATGCCATCGTGCGCTGAAGGTGTGACATGAATACACAAGAGTCATTTCTTCTGGCTGAATAAACACAAAAAAAAAATATCGTCCCTAGCCTGAATAACTTTCAAGCCCGTCTCTTATGCAGGCTGCAGTTTTTGATCTGAAGCCAATTACAGTTCACCTAATACTGCTCTGCTTTGATTGGATGCATGAACTTTCCTAAATGAGGAAGTTTTTTCCTGTTTTCTTGAATGTGTTCTTCCCAGTCGGTGTATACAATATCCCTTTCCTTTTTATTGATGTGTTTGTGGATCTCAGTCATCTAATTATTTCCCTGCTCTGTGTCTCTCGCTCTTCTCTCGTTTGCAGAAAGCATCTCTTTGATTACCAGCTGCTTGCTGGAGATAATACCCCCGAGTTGAACCAAATTGTTGCTCTTTGGTTAGCCCGCACTTAAATATTTTAGGGGCCAGGGCTTTGAAATTGTCACAAAGGGACAAAGCTGGGGTTTTAAATGATGGAGCATGAATAAAGATTGGTATGTTTGCAGCTTTCATCTAAGCACCTCCTGTCGACCGCTGGCCAGCCAAGAGGGAAGGGAAAAAATGACCATCATAAATATGGTTTTGATTTTCTAACCAGGCGAAACAACAAAGTTACTGCGAGAACATTAGCTGCATTGATCCCGCCTGGTCGATGGAATAAAGCAGGCGGTGACCTTTCCCACATTTGGAGGCATAAAATTCCTTGTTGAAAGTCTCAGAGGGGCCTGGGCTGAAAGCATTAACACAAATTACCAGCCGCCATTAAGAGCCTGCGTCGATTCCAGCCCGCGCCATCATTACCAAACGGCTGATAAAATGCTAGAAAGCCATTGTCCTGTGCTCTGGTATGCCTCATGTGCAGGTGCACGCGCGCGCGCACACACACACACACACACACATAGAGGAGCATTTGCAGATGCAAACACACACTTGGCCCTAGAGACTGCTGCGATGGCTATTACAAGCAGTCTGATTTACAGCTGAGCTGCCTGCAGCCAGGACCATCAAGCTACCGGCACACCAACCTGCCGTGACAGTGCAACTAATTGAGCCCAGATATATCTGTTCCCCCCAACTGAGTCTTGAAAGGGTGATAACACGCCTACCTGCCCAACACAGCCAGTACATACTTTACAACATAGGGGGGAAAAAAGAAAGCGGGAACATACTTATAGCTTAAGATAAGGCTCGCAATATCAACAAATGATTTAAATCAGTGAAGCAGCACGTCAATAAGACAAAATTCATTTTCATTGCCTCTTCATCCCTTTTTACTGATCATTTAATTTACGCTAAAAATATTTTCTTTTATGAAGCGTGAAAGAACAGTCAAAGATCCAGTTAGATAAAGATTTTCTTTTGTGCTGCTGATCATACATTTAGCCCTTGATGTGGTCAAACATGATCTTGATGCAATTCATTAAACTTTATTAGCAACACAGAACCTCTGCATGTGCCGTCAAACTTTTTATTGTGCAAAAAAATTTAGAAGCACAGTCCTCTAGCATAACTGATTAATCTGTCTTTTAATATTGAAACATTTAATGAAGCAGACACTTGTCAGTATCACACATCCACCTACATGCAGACCACCCACCCGCCCACGTTTGCTGTACCTAGTTGCTAGGCTCTGAGCTTCTAACAGACTCCAAATCAATGTCATTAAATTAGGTCTATTCTGAGTGGATAATAAAGAGTCTGTCACCTTATGTGTGCTCCGATAAAGCTGTAATCTCATTAGAATTACAACACTCTTCTGCACAAGACTACTGAGCAAGCTGAGAGGAAAGGCTGAGTAAAACCAACACTGCAGCCTAACAAGCTTTACATGAAAGCCGTGTGAAGGCAGGATTTTTAACTGGGAGAATATGTGATCATATCAGACCAAACCTTCTGGTTTGAAACTGCTGCATAAAAGCGTATCACGTCTGAGCGCATTTGTTTATATTGCAGATATCGTTTATGGTCACCAGTGGGAAAACATCTTTGACACAGCTGAAATACAACTTGTTAGCTTGCTTTTAGATGTTAGGTACACTAACAAGCCTGAATGCCTCTTGTTACGGTGTATGATACAGCAGCGTCTGACACAAGCCAGATGCTGTGAAGATGCTTTACTGACTTACGGGATAAACAACTGATAAATTTTTGGCGACAGCATTCTACACCATACTGTCATCAACTCTGTTTCAGTCGTGATTGCTATGTTCGAAAGAAGCTTGTTATTTCCATCTTCAGTAATTGCTGTTTGGTGGCATGACTTTAGCTTCCCATGCGTACACATGGAACGGAGGCAAGGAGACCACAGCACAGAGTCGACCAGGCATCGCTGACTACTTAGGCCCTGATTATATTACACAGACAGGTGGAGACCTGACGGCCAAGTGGTCATTCCTGTTATACTTTGAAGTCTGCTGCCTGAGGCGCAGGTGTCGTTGGTGCAATGCAAGGTAAAGTCTCCACAGACAAGTCCAGACGGTGACAAAAACAGACAGGCACACAGACATCTGCACAGCAGACCCTCACGCTCACTATCTGATGATACATTTGCATCACGCAGACCCTAGCGGATCCCAGCAATATTGCAGATGCTGAAGGCATAACGCCTGCCTCAGTGATTGAGCCAAATACCGGGAAAGCAGGAGCTGGGGTGGATGTGGGTTGCAAAGTGCACTGCATATGTGCTGAAGTGGCTTAAACAGCGACCACTGTGAAATGTGCCGGTTGGATGCTTGCAGTCAGCTGAGATGTATCATTTTTACAGGAATGTATGCTACCAAATGAGCTAATGAAAACAGTACACACAATTATTTGAGACACTGTGCAGAAGTAATTAAAATCCCATTGCGCTGCACTTGACTAAGGTAAAGCCAAACAAGGCCAAAAAGCAGGTATGAGATGGAGGGTGTTGCCTTACTAACACAAGTTCTCGGGTTAAATGCAAAGTAGTAGTGATTGTTTTTTTTTAATAGAAGGATGTACTGGAAAAATAGTTCCTCTCTTCAAAAAAAGGGACCAAGGTTGTGCTCATCAGCCACCCTAGGAATGTCTATGCCAGAGCGATGGAGAGGAGAGTCTACCTCTCACGTGTCCTCGGATACAGGAGGAACAATGCGGCTTTCATTCTGGTACACAACACTGGACCAGCTTGTTTTCCTCTCGCGGATATTCGAGGGATTGTGGGACTGTGCTCAACTACTCTGCATGTGTTTTGTAGGGACTCGAATAAGGCATATGACTGCATTACTTGGAGTATCCTGTGGGGGGTGCTTCAGGAGTACTCTGTCTGTTGTTGCAGGCTGTCCAGTCCCTGTAAAAACCACAGTGAGAGCTTCACATAGAAAGATGCACCAGAACTGGAAGGTCTTAATGTGAAGGCACTCCAGCCAAACTGTTTTCCTCCTTCTCAGAGGACAGAATTCTTTAAATTTTCCATATTCTGGTTTCATTATTCAACACTGGAAAAAAAAGTAGCTCTTTTTCCATTTTCATAGAAAAATTATTATTATTGGCTGATTTTTAGAGCATTCATGAACATCTCACAGTCTCCCTCAGCTTCAGATTAGAGAGAAGAAATCAGCCAACAGCTCCTGTGTCATGTTGCATAATTTCTGGGTAGCAAAGCCCACAGGCTTTGAAAAATTAAAAGTATTACATCACACTGTCACTGGGGGCTCACACTATGGTTTGCCTTGATCCTGATAGCTCATGCTGCATATACATATGATTCCACGTATGTGAGTGTATGCATGAATTTTTATGTGAATTCATGTTTATGTCTGCTGTTGGCACACTGCAGCCCCCCCCCCCCGCTGCTCTCTAACCTTCACAGAGCCCTAGGCGAGGTCAGAATGCCCCACCGCTCACTCACACAATATGACCAGAGTGGATTTCATTTGCTCACCTTGACAGGTGGATGACAGGTTATCCACAGGTGGAGTTGCATAAAATTACCATCGCTAGGGGAAGTAAGTGCACACACCATGTTTTTTCCGGCTTCACGCGATATCCCCGTGCATTCATTACTCACAAAGGAACAGACCCATCTGCTCCTGTTCTCCAGGAGAGGGAAGGATTAGCCAACAGTTGGATGGGCTGGTGATGGGACACAATGAAGAGATTAGAGTCCATTCAAGACGGAGGACTGCCTCGGAGTGCTTGAGTACACCTGCTGTCTTTTAAAACGGTTGTTAACAGGTACAGGTGTGTGCACAAATTCTGAGGGCAAACAAGGCTTAAAAAAAACAAACAAGTTGTGACATCAGATTCCAGTTTATGTGCAGAAATATGCTTTAAAACTGTGTACAGCTTAAAAACCAAACAGTTTAATGCTTGGGTTTGTACAGGTGAGTTGGATATGAGAACTGGCAACTTTGAAAGATGATTTAGATTCTATTTTTTTACATGCCATTTATTAACTAGAGCACTGTAGTGTTGTGAATCTAACATCTTATATAGAATCTTATATAGAATCATAGAAATCTATAACAGATGTCAAAGACAGTGGTTATCCCAGAAAGAGCCAATTATCTGTTTCATAACAGCAAACAAAACTGTGTCGTTAAAATAAGTAAAAATGTAGAGAAGTGTCAACAGAAGACTGTTGTTGTGTGGCTGCTTGGGTCTTGGGGGCGAATGGTGTTCTCTTATTCATGTTGCGCTCCGGGCCCCTAGACGGGTCGTAACAATTGCACATACACTGACCTCGCTATTTGAAACATTACCCATGTTTAATATGCACATCCACCATTGCATCGGTATATAGACTCATTGGCCACCTTCTTAGGTGATTGTATATGGAACTCCTTTTTTGCCATCAAACACTGCCTTCATTCTTCATGTTTAAATTCAACACGGAGCTGGAAAAAATCCTGAGATTTTGGTCCATACTGACATGATAGCATTATGCAGTTGGTGCACATTTGTTGGCTGCTCATCAGTGTGCATTCAGTGATGCTCTTCTGCATTTCTTGGCTATAACAGGTGGTTATTTGTGTTACTTTTGCCTTCCTATCAGCTCAGAGGAGCCTGGTCAGTCTCCTCTAACCTTTCTTCCCCATTCTGATGCTCGCTTTGAACTTCAGCAGGTCGTCTTGATCGTGTCTGCATGTTTGATTTTTGAGTTGCTGCCATGTGACTGGTTGATTAGAGATCTACATTTATGAGCAACTGAGCAGCCCACTTAAATAACATCAAGATAACTGTGATCATCACTGTTATATTGTCTTTCTGGGAGCCATTTAGACTGTGCATAAATTCAGAATGTGAAGGTCAGGAACACCAATGCAGATATTGTGTTGTTGGACTGTAAAGTGATTTTTATATTTGACCTATTAAGCATTAAAATTAGGAAAAAGTCTTTAAACTGGTTGCTTTGTCCTCCCATTAGTCCAAAATTTCCTGACTTTCAGTTTACATTGAAAAATGTCACGTTTTGGAAACTGTACAGCTACCAGATTTTTGTAAACAAAATGAAATAGAACATAACACCTACTATGTGCCTAGAGAATGCTGGTATGATTTATGTAATATATTGCTCAAAGAATGTTTCTTAAATGTGTGTAGGTGCGACATATTTCAAAACAACCTCAGACTGGCGGCTTAGCTGTCATTGTCTTCCCCATAAATCCTGTTGCCTCATCGGTGGCAGATTAGATTTACTGAAGAAAACAAATATGGTACAAATTATTGGTATTTCCACAGGCGTATCTAGCTACTATAATTTCACCATTTGCAGAATAGCTTTAGCTCCACTCACAACAGGTTTGCTTCTTTTTGCCGTACAGGAATCTCTTTTTGTCTAAATCTGGGCATGCCATCACACATACCCCGCCAACATTGGCTCCTGTCACATTCATTGAGTGGTATGCTGCAGAGCTGAGGCTGCCAGCACTCAATGTAAGGTTTTTCTAAAGGTAAGTGGTTATTCCTGAATATTTGCGAGGTTATTATTCATAAAATGCTTCGGTGTAAATCCTCGGATGCAGGTGAGCGTTTACGGATCGGATTAAATCATTCATGGAAAAAACTTTAACATCAACACCTTTTAACAGTGACGCCATCGCGGCGTGATGGCGTCGTTGTTGCAGCTCAAAGCAATATGGGAAATATGGGATTTGTTTCGTATTGGTGTGGTCGGAGAAAAGAGACAGTGAGCGGTTTCATTGGCAGTCTGGCCTTCAACAATACTTCTCTGTTTCAAACAGACTTCAACCTGTGACTCTTGGAAGTGATTTTTAGGCCAGCTGTCAGCACCAAACACGCACACACACACACGCGCACACACACACACAGTGAGCTGACACTCACCCATGCGAGGCAGAAGACACGGAGACAAACATGGGCGGGGAGGGGAGAAGGGTAACCACAGTGGACTGTTTTTTTGAGCAAAGCTTTGTGCTCAACGCGTTCACCTTCATCTGCAGTCCCAGTCCTCTCCCTCTCTTTGGGTGGGCATGTGCTGTCCAGCCTTCATCCTGGATGCCTGCCTGTGGTGGAGAGGAATGAGGGGAAACTGAGGTGAGTCCAGAATTCTCACAATGCTCATGTGGAGCAGGTTCTGAGATAATCGGACAGCGGGAAGTTGGGGCCGGCTCAGGAGCTCTGGACAACAGATACGAAAGAGACCCAATTTGTGTATTTGTGTAGGTGGGGATGTGTGCGCGCGTGTGTGTGTGTGTGTGTGCACTAGAGAGAGTATGAATATTTTCAAAGACTTGGCATTCATGGGCCTGCGAGTCCATTGCCAGACTCCCTCCATATGTCCATCCCAGTCTGTCTGGGCTCACTAACATCTAACAGGCTGGAAGGCATTACTGGCTATTTAACTAGCCGTTACAGAAAGGATCAGAGGAATAGATGGAATGGAAGTGACAGCACTTGAATGAAGCTGCCTGTCCTTAAGGAACAGAGTGGCAGTAAGTGGAAGCGATCCTGATGCATGCTTGGCCTGGTACATCCTGCAAGATTCAACGTGCAACCTTTGCAGTGAATTTTTTTTTTTTTTTTTTTTGTGGCGTGCATATACACACAGGCTGTAGGCACAAGATGAGACACAAGTTTCACTCTCCAGAGTGCAACTAAAGTTAACATGGGATGATGGGTTCTCGAGTTCCCTAAAAAAAATTTTTTAAAAGTCGATGTCCGGTCTCTTACAGCCAGTTTGGAGGGTTGGAAACTAATATTTTGTTTACAGCTTCTCATATGAGGCAACGTCATATTTTTGGAAACAGCCCAAATCAGGTAAATCGTTTAACAGATATTAAACCTTGAAAATGGAAAATACACACACACAGTTTCATTCAACTTCAGCGCGATATTACCCAGGCACGACGCCGTGTACCAAATCCATATTACCTTTTTATTTTTTATTTTTTTTAGAGAGAGCAAGTTTCTGTAAATATTATATCCAGGTTCTGTGATGGTGTTCACTCTCATTTTCCCAGTATGAATTTTTGAAATACTCATATTTATCTACGGCACCCAAAGATTGTTTCAGAAGCAGAGCAAGATGTTTTAATTCAATTTATGCACCCCCAGGAGAGGAGGCGCAACACTGGATGTAGATGTGTAGTTAAGGAGGATGAGAAATTCAAGCAACTTTTAATCCCACTCTGCTACTGAAGATATGAGTAAGTGGAACATGTTTTATTAACTTTGACATAAGCTATCCAGATAACGGAAGTTCATCTGCTTCAGTAATGTATTATGATTTCTTCAAATCAAATACATGCTGCAGGTTTCACTAAAAAAAAATATATATATATATATATATATATATATTAGCTGCATGACATGACTGAGCATCATTGATGAGATGATTATTGATTAAAATGTATATCTTGGAAACACTTTTAAAAAAAGTTAAAATTCCTTTTTATAGTCAAATTTTTGAGGGCTCTCAGGCATCCATCATTCGATGTTCACTTAGTACCAGATACTGTGAACAACCCAGCTCAACCCACTATCTTTCCCCTGAAATTTTTTCTGGCAAATCTAAGATGGTCAGGTGGAAGCTGACCCAGCAATTACTGAAAGAAATTTGTTGCTCTGGAAGTTGCAGGAAGGAAGTAGAATTCCAGAAGTCCATTCGGAGCTAATCTGGAAACTGCCTGCTCTCTGTGTGCCGGTCGTTATTTGGAAATCCGGATGTTTTAGAGTGCAAATCATCCTCAGATGACGGGCGATAGTTATGAGGTTGCATTTTAGCAAATCTGCTTCTGTTTCGCGTTTCACAGGGACTGCTTACCTGCTGCAGATTTGATGTGATTGGTCTGTACTGTTTGGATTACAGACAGAAACTGAAAACACGTCATGCCTTTCCTAGAGGCTCGCCAGATTCATGCATGGCCTTGTTTGACAGATAAACCCGAATCATTTCATTAATTTAAGTAACAACTTTCTTTTAAATACAGTGTACTCTACCTATAGCTTCTACACAAGATTAAGCTACTGTGACATAATTCACTTGTTACTGAGAGCCCATCGTGAGTGTGTTTTTCCATCCATATCCTTCTCTTTTGAGACTGCAGGATGAATCTGACTGATAAACCTGGAGACAGTGCGAAATCAAAGTGTCAGTCACCATCATCTGTCTTTGACTAATAGGTCCATAATTTACACAATTATTATCATTTTGAAACCAGGAAAAAACTCACCAAGAAATTGGCCATAGACCAAGGAGTGAAGGGACATTTTCTCTATATATTTCTCCATATATATATATATATATATATATATATATATATATATATATATATATATATACTCAACAATTAATTTTTTAAATAAAGTCAGAGCAGCCCCACCAACCCGACTCAACAATCCAAGATGGCAGCAGTGCATGTAAACAGTAAACTTGTACAGTAGTCTGTAATGCTCATGTTGTGCGTATTTGTACATTCGTTAGAGATAAAATAAATCATGATAAAAATAAGAGTAAGGATAAGCTACTGTATAGAAAAAAAACAGATTATATGTACGATGATATTACCTTAACCCGTACGCTTGGCTCATTGAAGCCACCAAATTTGATATATAGAAATATGCAGATGGCAATTCAGCACTGTAAGTATACTTACTGTAGCAGAAGTGCACAGAGAAAAAGACTCCTATACAAAAACACACAGTAAATACTGTGCCTGCTCATATGGGCTGTAACTTGATCTCTCTGACAGCTGCAGAGAAGTGCCCGAGGACTTATTATTACATTTAGTCCATTGGAGGAAAAGAACATTAGTTTTAGGTTGCGACTCGCTCTCTTGTTTTTTGCTCTCGGTACACAGCTGCAGTTGGTTTCTAAGTAGCATTTTGGGATCCCCGGGGTCCTTGAAATGGTTCCTGGGAGGCCCTAAAGAAACAATATTCACTATAATTTAATTGAGTGGAATTGACCCCAGTTAAAGAATGCATAAGTGTGAGAATCACAGTTTTCATCCCTCTGTGTACAGTGCAGTTTGAAACTCAATACTAAATCAACAAATATCCTCCCATATGGCTGCCTTGGATGAAATCTCATCAAATGCGCATGTGTGTGTGTGTGTGTGTGCACGCACGAGTGTGTGTGGGGGGGTATCTGTGGACCAATGTGGGCTTACTTGGGGGTCTCATGAAAGAGCTTGAGAACCCCACGGCAGCATCCTGGAAGTCAGAAAATAGAGAAATATCGAAGAAAAAACACAAAACAAATGGGGAGAATTTCTCAGAGCACAGATGGCAGTCAGCTCTGAGGGAGATGGCACAGGGTGATAAGATGGGCTGAGGACAGTGGGGGAGAAGGTGGTGGCATTTGGAAAAGGGACATGGGGGATGAGGGAGGATGGTAACAGCACAAGTAGCCCACTCACTCCCCTTTCAGGGGTTGTATTGAGTTTCCGTGGTAACGCTGACATCACCGCGGGGATGGGCTTGGCGGGCCTAACACTTCCGACGCCGATACAGAAGGCGATAATTGTCTTGGCAACTGCTGCCACCGTGCCGCGCGATGTCATGTCATCATCCGCATCGTCGGCACTTTGCTTCCTTGACGAAGCCCGGCGGCCTCCATCGCTCCTGCACGTGAGGTGGTGTCGCTTCTCTTTATTGGAGACGAAACAAAAACAGGGACACAATCCACCAACGTGAACCAGCACTGAAAGCCTGTGACAGCGACGTTTTTGCTCTACAGTGAAATCACAGTGAAAGAATTACACATGTCACACGATCAGCCTGCGCCCAAATGTGAGCTTCAGTCAGCGCCTCGTGGTATTATATCAGTCACAAAACGTTGCATTTGTTAGAACTGGTTGAGTTCCGCAAGCTATCGCGGGTGTTGCCATCATTGGTTTCAGAGTAGAGACAGAAAATGAAACCGAGTAACCCATTTACACGTGTGTTAATATTTGATCCGGACAATAACTTGCCTGAGTAACTTTATTTTGCATTTTTATGCTAACCTGAAACCCACACTGAATGTGTGAACACAGTATAACCACAGTATCAATTAGCAGCCTGCACACAGAGTTCAAAAGCTGCAAGCAAGAGCAAGACCTGCGGGTCGTAGCAGTGCTTTTGCCTTGGCACCAAAATTTGTTGGTGGATTTCTAAACGCAAGCAAAAGCTTTACCGTGCCAACGAGAAAAAACAGTTCCAGAAGAGCTGCAACCTTCTCTGGGCCCAGGCCCGTACGACTGAGGCGAAGGTAGAACTGCCCCAGGGTCTGAATTTGAAACCATGGCTGCTGCATCCTCGAGAGTGAAGAGGAGAAGGACACTCCTGCTTATTATCAGTTACAGACAGTTTATAAGGTAGAGGGGCACATTCGTACAGAGGGCACGAGTAACCTGCACATCTGGCTTTGAATCAACACTTGCCGGCATCTAGATGACGTTCTGCGTCAGGAAAGGCCTCCGCAGTAGAAGAGTCCAGACCTGAAGTCCAGATTTATGACCCTTTCAGAAGAAAAAAAATGAGCTGCAGCAGAAATCAAGACCAGAACGGGAAAGCATTTTGCTTTCAAAGCTACATTTCTCATCCGCTTCAGAAAATGCATGCAGAGTGTTGTTGAAAGAAGGTCAGCTGTGCAGCTTTTTTGTAAAGTGTTGCTTTACAGGTTCAAATGTGAAACAAGTGTGTATTTGTCAGAAAAATAAAACCAAAACATGATCAGTTTCAGCATTCTATATTTTGACATTGTTGTAGTTTCTAGGTTTTTTTTTTTTTTTAGAGCATATCAACTTTTTGGGAAAATGTTTTTTGTTCCTTGTTGTTGGTGTTATTGGAGAAAACCAACCAGCGACATAGGACTAAAGGGTCCTCGCTGATCACGTCTGTGTGAGTGATGATTCAGATGGAGGACATACCCGCTGACAGGCTCCGTTCCCTGCTATATGGCAGAAAAGTACCTCTTCTTTTTTTGGTTTACTGCTATGGAGGGATGAGCAGAGAAAAGCACAGTCGACGGGCTTTTTGCTATTCAGCTTTTCTCAACCTCTAATCTAATAAATTGGATATATGCTCAGACAGCTGTATTAGCCTTCCAGTACTGAGTTTATAACAGCATTTTGCTAAATGTAGACCACTGGATGTCAACTGCTGCATATATAATTTGTGCTATATTGTTTACATATTTACTGCACGATTGATTCCTGTAGGAAGTGAAGGGGAATCTTTAGAGGCCTTTCCATTTTGGCACTTAGAGTCTTGCAGAAAGAGGTCTCGACTACGGCAAACTGACCCAGTTTGGTGCATTTCTTAACCAGTAGCAATAATTAGTGTCACTGGCTTGAGCCATCAGAGCATATGGATCCCTTAGGGCTTCACAGGGCATCCCTCCACCCTCCAGCCCATCCTTAACCCTCATCCAGGCCCATTCTCTGTTCTCCCTCAGCCGATGGATTCTCCTTTCCCCCTTGGGCCTTCCAGGTGTGAGGCATATGGTGCTCAGAGAAGGCACTCCAAGATCTTCTGCCTCTCTGTGCCACCCATGTGTGGGACCAACCAACTATATTTCTTTTTGTTTTGAAGCATTGGAGTAGCATTCCGTGTCGCTGCTCCTGCTTCCTGGAAGCTGGAGTGCAAGATATAGTTCTGACCTGAAGAGGAGCAGCAGCCAAACCAACAGCCCTGATAAAAAATTCCATTCTGAAACACGACACCGTGAAACCTAGAGTTGCAGATATGGTGCAGAATAACTGTTTTCACCCTCGAACACAGCTTGTCTTTTCCTGACCCTGCAGAGACCTTTTTGGATGTTTCAACAGAGTCTATAGTTGTTGTTTTTTTTGTTCCCAAAGCAAACTGGGGGTAAGAGCAGTAATACCTTTTAGCTGAACTGCATAGGTCATGGCAGAATGAATCCAAGCAAGAAAACAGGAGAAATGACTAAGCCTTCTCTTTCAGGCCCATATTGTGCTGAATATGAACTTCAGTGTGAAAAAAAAGAAGATGCAAGCAGATTAAAAGCCCTAAAACTAAAGACCAACATAATCATTTCAAAAACATCAGAGAAGTGCATTCTCTTTCATATCGTGCCATTATGTAGATACTTCCCAGACCCGTGGTGTTTTTACATGTGTTGTTAACACAGACCATAATAATTATCAGGCACTTACAATGTGTTTATAATGCACTTACAGTGTTTCAGTGCCTTCTAAGCACCCACATTTAAATAAAGTGTTAGCTGGTGTTTGCACAGTCTAGCTGGAGAAGATCGTGTTTTGTTTAAACCGCACAAGAGACTGCAGAGGAGAGAGGGTGTTTTTCACCGCCGCGAGTGCCGTGAATCGATGAGATGCAAAGATACGGCTGCCAGCAGACGACGCAGACAGCAGCTACACAGAGAGGACCGCATTCCCGTGGATGAGCATGCCTGCCATTTGTAAAAGCAATTACATTATTTGCTGTTTCTCTTTCTTGTGAGTCTTCAGAAAGTGCGGCGGTGAGACAAACAACATAATGCAAGGGAAGAACATTTTTTTTTTTTGTCTCCCTGTTCCTCCCTCCTTATGGATGCTAATTTTCATTTTAATTGCGTCAAACCACTCTTTCTCACATCTGAAAAACGTGTACGTGTGAGGGTGTTGATTAGAGAAAGTAAAAATACAGCATGTAGGATTTTTATGCTAATTACCCTTTAAACCTCGCTCACGTCAGTCGGCTTCCTTAATTAGCATGTTTCCGACAGGAGCGAGGAAGAGTGAGAGAATGATGCGATGTGGCTCTGCACGGCTAAATTAACGGTGTGAAAACCCAGACATTTGAATTTTTTTTTTTTCCTTTCCCTACCCTCCCTCATTCTTTCTTCTTCATCCACCCACCCACACCTGCGATTTGGTCTGTGAGAGTTGGAGTTAACCCTCTCGCTCTGCATGCATCCTGTATCTCTCAGTCTGTCTGCCTATCTACTGGATCTGTCGGTCCTTTCGTATTTTGACACTTTGGTGATCCCGTTAACACGCACAATATCAGAGCGGTAAGGTAATGCCTGCTCTGTTTGCACCTGACCCCTCTAGCCCCTGGTCAATGAACTGGAACATCTATTGTGAGCCAGTCTCAGTAACGTTTGTGTGGTTGACCAGACGACACAGACAAAAGCTATACAATATATATGCATTTATCATGGGAATAGAGGCAGCACGGTGGTTAGCACTGCTGCCTAACAGCAAGAAGGTCCTGGGTTTGAATCCACCATCTGGCTGGGGCCTTTCTGTGTGGAGTTTGCATGTTCTCTCTGTGTCCTCGTGTCTCTGGGTGTTCCAGCATTGTCCCACAGACCAGAGACATGCAGTTAGTGGGGTTAGGTTGGTGATAGGTGCGAATGGTTGTCTGTGTCGGCCCTGCGACAGCCTGGCGACCTGTCCAGGATGTGCCTTGCCTCTTGCCCTATGGTAGCTGGGATAGGCTCCAGCCCACCCTGAATTAAATAAGAGGAAGAAAATGGATGAAGTATTATGGAAATATTTTATATCAAGGACAAGATGCATGTTAAAAGAGATCAGATCATCCAGTTCAGTTTATTACTACATAGAGAGTTTTCTCCACATGAGGGAAACACACTGAATCTCTGCACTCTCAACAAGCAGCCAAGCTGTCCTCGAGGAACGCACAAAGGCAGAACACAAGACAGCAAACAAAAAGACGGTCAGGTCAACATGCTCCAAAAAGGCTGCGCTGGGCCTGACGGTCTTTCCTTAAGTAGTGAGAGCTCTCCCAAAAATTGTTCCCAAGTGAGTACCTTTAGATATCGCTGCATCCACGTTCAAAGATTTCGATGTCTATTAAATATGGATACAGCAACCACAGGCATAGCAACTCTGTGATAGGACTCGTACAGCCACTTTGTACCGAAGCAAACACAACATCTGACATTCTGTCTGTGTGTGTCTCTCTCTCTGACACAAACACACACATGCACTGTAAGTGCAAAAACAATAGCATATAGCAAAAATCAGTAATGTCAGTGTGAAGCGGCTGGCATGAGAATTAACACCTCTGAAAAGGGTGGAGCGCTCACTCTGGCTCAGGGACGAGTTGCTGCCTCAGAAGTTTAAGTATCTCGGGGTCTTGTTCACGAGTGACGGGAGCAGGGAGTGGGAGATCGACAGACAGATTGGGGCTGCGTCTCCAGTGATGAGGGGTATCATCCAGGGTAATGAAGAGGAGGAGCCCTTCTGATAGTCATTGTGATTGGGTGGACCCAAGGGCCTTACCTTTGCCTTTAGACCTTTGACCGTGAACTCCCTGACTGGTTTGCAGTCTCTTTGAAATGAGATGCCCTGAGTGGATCAAAGTGTGAAACCAAGGGACACTGCCCATTATCTTCCTTCTAGACACTAAAGGGGACTTTAATTTACCATAAATAAACATCATGCTGTATTCAGTAACACTTGAAACCAGTGACTGAGCCCATTAACTCAGCTGGAAAGTGTTTACTGAAGACAAGGGATCCAAGGGCTGCTTTCCCATATATTAGTGGACTTTATGCAGCTGCAGGGTTCACCCCCCTGCTGGCCTTGATAAAGAATGCAGGTTGAAGGCATAGGTTTTCCAAATATGCTTCACTTTGCTGAAAGCTATAAATCTTTTATATGCAGTTAAGACATAGATTTACTACTATGTGCGTAGCCTGTTCCCATCTTCCTCTTGCTGTCTGTGTCTCATTGGTGTTGCTTACCTTTCTGTGTGGTCTCTAGCTCGCCCTCCCCCCCCCCCTCACTGCTCCTTCTTAAGCTCTCTAACTTCTTTCATTAAGCTGTGCTGGGCTACTTTTTGAGTTCACTCTCCACTTTCTCAGTTGTTTTTTTTTTGGTTTCACAGAAGTTTAAACGAATGACCAGACTAGAGTCGGCGAGATTCTGCTTAAAAGCCAGCAGTGTTTTGACTGTCAATTTACAGCTTGAGTGGCTTCAAGGTTGGACATTTTCCATGCTGAGAGAGTGGGAGATGTATGGTTACACCTGGCTCACAGAGGCACCTATTCAACAGGTCAGGAAGAGGCTGTAATGAACACAGCATCAAAGAAATGTGGCGGCACTCTTCTCTCTCGCTGTTGTTTTTCTCGTTCCGAGTCTAAAATCTTTCCTAAATGATTTTTTATAAACCACACTTTTTGTCCTGCCTGTTTTCAACTGCACACCCGGATAAACAGTAAACACTTTTCATTTATTGTTTTTCCTGGCCTTACTGGATGCAATGTTCCCATAATGAGTCATTTGTTTTTGAAGTGAATGAGCATAATTGGCTTAAGCGCAGGTGCATCCTCTAAGCGAGATGATGTCGGTTAGCCCAGCGTGCCAAAATTCATTTGCAGTAGTCGGTAGCTCATCACTCATTGGAAATGGTCTCCGGGGGAGAGAAAGAGGCGACAGAGTGAAACATTAGAGCAAAAGTTAAAATGACCTCCGAAGCAGCAGCAAATAAGCACTTTGTCTGAGTAGAAACTTTAATGTCACTCAGTGATTTAATGAAGTCCTTCAAGCTTTTTAAAAATTCAGCTCGTTATCATTTGCTGCCACTTGAGGTTTGTCTATCTATATCTAGTATCTATAACAGAAAGGAGAACTGGAGTTATTAAAAATGATTAAAACATTTATTAAATGGTGGGGGTTTTTTTGAATAACCGTTCAAGGCATTTTTAAGCCAAATTACAAAACATTACTTGGGTCACACTTTTCAAATGGTGATATTTGATTCTTTACTCCTCTGTTAACTCTTGTCTCCCTGTCATTATTTGGTTTCAGTGACTGCGGGATATAAACTCAGTTTTAATTAAGCACCATAATCCAGCTTTACGTTACAGGCTGAAGCACTTGCAGTATTATAGAGAGAAACCCTACAATTTCCCTCGAGCTCCATCGTCGTAAAACATTTAAGAGAAAGGGAACCCTGGCAGAGCTCGACTCGGGGAAGACAGCTATCTGCTGTGGCTGGTGAGGCTGAGAGGAGACCGGAGAGTAGAGATGATTATTGAGAAACAAAAATAAGCTCTGCGCGCACTGATCGAGATCAGTTTAGTGTAAAAGAAAATGTATTTGTAGTTGTATCATCATCCTCGGTCTGTCTTCTCTTTCTCAGTTTTCCCCTGTGTTCATTTATTTTTCAGTGTCCTTGTTTCAGTTATGTTTTCTCATTGTCCTGACTGTCTTCACCAGTGTTGAGGGTTACATGTTACAAAGTAACGTGTTACTGCAATCACATTGCGGTTTTCAGTAACACGACTACCATATAAATCTACTAAATTCAGTAGTAACATACAGTTACAATAATGCCTTTTTTTTGTTGCAAATTTTCCTAAACTTTTTGCAGAATGGATGTATAGAAAGGAAAATATATATATATATATCAACCATGCCTTTTTCTTCCTGAGCACTTGTGCTGCCATCAGCAGATTTCAGGTTGTGTGCAGGGAGGAGGAAAATGGTGGAACAGTCAACAACTTCTAGAAGCAGAGCATTTCATTGTTAGTGAACAAAAGGACAAGAACATGATGGTAAAGTGCAAACTGCATCCAGGACAGAAACAGTTGCATTGTACCGCTATGACAAGATCAGCTCTTTGCAAACATATGCACAGACAGCATGCTAACAAAAAGCTAGCGGAGAACAATAAAGCTGAGCAACCAGACCCTGATATTCACTAGGTAATGAAGGCAGTGATGAGCAGTCATGCATCTGGTACTGCAGCATCCAATTCTACCTGTATTTCTGCAGTAGAATCGCAGTGGTGATTGCCTTGAAGCCACTTGGCGCTGGTTGTCGAGTTTGCATTGTGTTTTTGTCTATGTGTTTGTGCTTAAACACTAAAACTTTGTGTCATGTGTCCTCATTAGGGCAGGGATTTCTGTTGGCGTCTGGGACTGTAGCCTATGGTTCATGCATTTCACGACACATTACAGAGTAACGTCTAGATAACGTAAAATGGGCACCAGGGTGGCTCAGTCGGCGAGCAGGCGACAATATTATGCTGCATGGCTGTAGTGCAGCTGGCCCAGGTTTGCGTGTCTTTCTCTCTATCCCCACTTTCCCGTTTATCTTCACTGTTCACAAAAAGGCCAAAATAAATACATAAAAAATAATGTAACAAGTAGTGTAACAAATGACTTTCTCAAGGGAGTAATTGACTGACTTACTGCATTAACAACCCCAGCACTGTGTCCCATTACGCACCTGTGTCTAGTCCCTAAGCTCTTCCCTGTGTATAAATAGTCCTGTCACTGCATTTGTTATGTCTTCTGATTAGTCTGCTCCTATTGCTCTGTGATCTTTCTGGCTTCCCTTTGTATCTTGCCCTACTGGATTTTTGATTGGATAACCTTTTTTGGACTTTGTAATAATTTTGGAACTGTGTCATTATGTGTTGTTGTAAACTCCACCACTTTGGGTCCTCTTCACCTCACATTCCAGGCAAGCTCTAATTAATTAATTTCCAAATCTGTACATGTAACCAAACAAAAAAAAAAAGTTTTTGGATTCCAAAACTCTGACAGTGACAGTGATTTTACAAATTTGTCCTTTCCCCCTAGTTTTCTCTTCAAAATTTGCCTATAAAAATGGTAAAAATGTTCAATTAAAAGAGAAAAATAACAATAAACCATAACACTAACTCTTCACCCGAATCAAGAAAAACTGCTTAATGTTAAAAATTTGTTTCAGAAGTTTCAAATTTTTGTCTGCTGTTTTGTGCCCAAAAATAGTAAAAAAAAAAAAAAAAAAGTCATAAAATTTTGCTATTTTGGGTGCAAAATAAATCACTCTAAACTCCACAAAAGCAAAGTTTGACAGAAATAATGGACATTTTCTGTTGTTTTACAGTAAAAAGAGTTAGAAAATAACACTTGCTTGTCAAAGAGAAGCATTGTGTTACATTGTGTAATTAATGATTAACTTCTTTGGATAAACTCTGTAACACAAAAATTTTATTGTGAACAACAAATAATTTTTTAGCACTATAAATAAACTAAAACATACATAATTATCAGGTTTTTAAAAGTCTGAAATCCATCCAGACTTATTAAAACCACGAATAAAGCTACTGTAAATACAGAGTGCAGTCCATGAGATTTGGAGTCTTTTGCATTTTCCCGTACCCTCTCAGTTGTTACTGTCCAGCGTGTTGCTAAATTAAACACCAGAGAATAAGAATGTTACACTCCCAAACTTTCCTCTTTGTCATCCATTTTGCTGCAAGTGAAAATTAGGAGGTTGATCTTTTTCTTGCCTACGGTGTTGTAATGGAAAGAGAAAGTGGATACAAACTCGCGCTTATTTGTTCCTACCTCTCAGGTGCATCCAAAAGTGCCTGATGTAGTGTTTTCTATTTTACTTCATCTGCTCTGAGTAGACTCATTTCCTGAACACAGTGGTGGTAGTCATTCCAATTAATTAGCTGGAGGAATGGTAACAAAATCTCCATGTAATTAGCTGATTTAGCCTAATGAGCTAATCCCTATAACTCCACTTAAAGCAGTTGTGTTCTTTATCAGCATACCACTGTGATCACCTCACCATCAGCGAATACATCATTACTCTAAAGAAACACTCCATTATAGGTGTTATTATATGGCTGCATGTATTTACGGTTGCATGCAAGGACAGTTGTGAGTGTAAACTGTTTTATGTACTTAAGGTTGCAGGTAAAGGCTTGTGAAGTCTAATAAAAAAATTTGGTCTGATCTTCCTCTAAATCAAAGTTATATGGACAACCAATCTGACAAACTCGTAAAATAACACAAAGCAAAACTTTTTGGGTATTCAGGGAAAATGGGGAAAAGTCACTCACTTTCCTGACCCGAGCTGCAACAGATTTTTTTCATTTAGTACCTCAATGCATCTGCTTTAATTGACCAAACTTTAGCTGTTGAGAAGGGTCTTAGTTGACCCTGCTTTTCTCGGCATTATCGTTCACACAGCTCACATCTGTGACGATCAGACAGTAACTCCGTACATCAGGCACAAAATCGGTTTTAGAGGCGAAACGATGATCCCGGGAAGGTGACATGCAAATTCCGCAGGAATTATTTGGCAACCTCAAGCAGGGCACGTCATTTGAAACAAAGCCTACATTTAGCTGCCTGGAATGGCTCCGTGCTGCGTGTTCGGTACGACACCTTCCTGGTTGTTGCTACTCATTCGGAATCGTTACAGCTTTTTCCAGTCTTTTAACGTGAGACTCATCTGTGCACGTACTTGTAAAATTGATCCTAAAGGCTTGTTAATTTGTTTACTGTTTATCTGTAACATTGTACATTGTTACTGTAACCACGCTGGAAAAAATTTTGGTTGGGACAGCCATTAAAAATATTGATGGCACCTTTCTTTCTGTGCTTCCATTTTTCCCATCAACTCAGTTTCTAAAACTGGGGAAAGAGATGACCACAGTAACCAGTGACCCTGCCATTGTTTTCCTTTGGTTGATGGTGTAGGTTATCTTCTCATAAAAAATGTTGGCTCAACAGCCACTGGCCCAACCCTAACTGCACTAGTCCAAATGCATTAATAGCATTACAAAAGGAAATTCTTGAATCCAAGTGTCATCGTGAACTGCAACTGTGGTTCATATTGATAATGTGAGACAATGAGAATGAGAACAACTAATAGCTGTAAATCATTGATTTAAAAAAGAAATACAAATCTAGGACATAACACTTTAATTTATATGTATGGACCTGCAGCTTCTTGAATTAACTGTGCCACTGCAAGGCTGCTGCTCAGCTTCCTGAAACACGTGACACATGACACACAAAAAAAAATCTTAAGTAAAGTCTTGATCTCAGTTCTAGTGCTTTAAATAACACATTGATTCCAAGTTCCTCCTGTTTTGTCGGACACTGTGAGCAGTTATTATACCAAGGGGCGATGGAGAGGTCTGCTCTGGCTCAGACACTAATATTGAGTGCGCGTTGCGCTTTCATGCATTATTCTCGACAAGTTATGATACAAAGAGGTAAAGACATTGTATCAAACCTTAAGGCACTTTTCTTTTCTTTTCTTTCTTTTTTTCCAGGCAGATTTATAGGGTGAAATTAGAGGAAGCAGAGCATGTAGTGTTGTTATTGATATTCAGTCAGATAAGCTGTGGTCAGTTGCATTCAGAAGTCTTTAGTAGGGAGTAGTGCTTAGTGGCCCACACCTTGTTTATCAAGGAGAAAAGTGTTATGTCCCCGAGCTTATAGGCCTTACAAGGGAAACAGATGGCTGAATGGCCCTGCTTCTCCCGTTTCCCTGTGGGGGATTCTGTAAATGTATCTTGGTGAGATCTCTGGGGGCTGGAAGCACTGTGTCTATTAACAAGAGTGTGGGTTGCTTTTGTGTTTCCAATTAAACGTCTCAAACAATGGAGGATAGCTGTGGGCTATTGTGGATGTGTACCATGCAAGAACAGGCACTGTGTGAGCCTGTGTGTGTGCGTGCGTGCGTGTGTGTGTGTGTGTCGTGTGTTATTGCGGGAAGGAGCTCTGCAATTATTCATGATATTGAGCTTCTTTATAAACTGTACATTTAAAGTCAGCTGCAGATTTCTGGCGATCGTCAGATTCAGTTTTGCGTTACTGCTTGTAAAGTATAACTGCGGAAAAGGAAGATGATGAAAAAAAAGGAGCAGACAGTGGCTCAGGACCACAAAAACTGAGGAAGAATGTCAGATGGAGAGGGGGAATAAAAGGGAACGAGGGGGTCAAGCTGAGGTATAGAGAACAGGAGAAAGCAGCCCGAGCTGCGTGAGTGTGAGCGTCGTGCCGAGCGAGAGGATGGTCTCCAGCAGCTCCATTGATTTCCTCTCCGTCTCCCCGACTGGCTCCAACTTTCTCCGCTTCCCCCTGCCGTCAGAGAGAATGGGCTTTAACAAAGACCTCAGCAGACACCCGCTGGCCGTGACCGCTCTCCAACCTCCATCCCAGACCTCCGTCGTGGAGCTAAAAGCCCCCTACAACTCCCACACCCCGGCCCCCCTCCGCTGACATTTGACTTGACACGAATTACTGAGGTCACTGCTACCCTTCCATTCTTTTGGTGTGGGTGTGTGTGTTCAAGTAGTGGGTGTGGCATCCTAAAAAGAAAATCAATCAAAAAATATAAGGGTCACAGAATGCAGTTAGACTGCAATTTAATCTAAAAATATCAGTGAAAATTCACCAATACCACAACTATGGCTACTACCGGTTTTTTTTTTTCCATATTGGATGATTCTAGACCTTGCAGTCTACATCGACTGCCAACTATATTGCTTTGTTGTGATTAGTTGCAGGTGTGTAACTAATCACACCTGCATCAAACTGATCCAACCTTCATACAGGGGTGACTGAGTAGTGGAAAGACTCATGTCTCCATTGTCTTCACGGGGAATTCATTCTTCATTAGGCATTATGGTTTGGGACCTTGCCACTCTTGCATGTACAGCCACGTATAAAAGAACAGGACTCGTGTCAATAACTAAGTAGACCCTGTGATTCGAAAGCTTGTAGAACCACCTTTATTAGCAATAACTGTATGGCTTTGTCAGTCTCTCACATTGTTGTGGAGGCATTTTGGCCCAGTCAAGCCTCTGAAGGCCTCACATTTGACTCCAGAATGATTTAGTATACAGAGGAGTTCATGGTCACCTCAGTGGAAAAGAAGCCTTCACCACTGTGCTCGACAGTTGGCCTGAGGTGTTTATGCTGATATGCTGTGTTTGGTTTTGTGCAGACAAAAACACCTCCACTTTTTTCTTGTCTGTCCCAAGGACATCATTTCAGCGCGTTGTTCAGATGCAACTTTGTAAACCTAAACCCAGAGAAGAGGCTTTTACCTGGCCAAACAAGCCATACTTCTCAGTCTTTTTTCTAATTGCACTGTCATGATCTTTAACATTTACTGTGGCCTGTAGAGTCTGAGGGCTCTTGGGTTTACAGTTTCTCTGAGGATTCCACCATCTGACCTTGGACTGAATTTGTGAGACTTACATATGCTTACATGCTCTGGAATTGGGAGCTGGAGATAGCAGGCACCAGCACAGAACAGAACAGGCATGGATGACAGCTTACATGACATCAAGCCTGGTATAGCGTTAAAGGAGGAGCTGGGCTTGAAGGTGGGTTGCAAAACAGCTTGCACATGCATAGCAAGCGTGGGCAAACTAAAACAGCTTAAATGCTATAGATGCTTTAAAAGGGGTTTCTGCTGAGACATCAGATGATGTGCGCTGTCTTTGAGATCAGATGAAATAATGGGATTAAACTAAGGCTAAGCATGCTTTTTATTACATATAAAATAAAGCAGTGAGCCACACCTCCCCTGACTTGACAAAAAGCCTGGCTGTAACAGTAATGTCCTTGGAAAATTTGGGAATCACATGACATAAAGGTAGCACCGAGTTACATAATATTGTTTTTTAATAAATGACAGGTTGTGCTAATTAACAAAGGAGCCTCTGAAATGGTGCAGGTGACTCCCACCCTGTCTCTCAGCAATAAAGACAGCATGAGTATGGAAAAAAAGCATGTTGAATTTTGTGTATGAATCAACAGTAATTAGCCCACACCACGCCTTGGGTGGGCCATCTGCTGAGTGAGCGTGGCACACAAACAGGTGGGCCCCTGTTGCCACGGTGATCGTTGAACACAACGAGAGTGAAGTGATTAATGGGAGCTCCTAAATATCTCGCCGTGCAAAGACGCGGGACTTCACGCGCTGGCGCAGGGCTCCGACTCTGCACATTTCAAAAAGACATCTTTTGTTTTCCCGACACACGCAGAAGCCCACATTTGTTAATTAGCAAATTTAACTGAAGTCATAGTGCAAGCTAATTGCTGGTAATAATGATATTCGATTAGGGAATCAATTGGCTGTGGTGCCTTGACTGCTTTGATAAATGCAGCCTGGGGCAGTCACTGTGAAAGGCTCGCACAGTGACGGAAAGCATGAAGAAGAACAGAAGCAGCACAACACAGAACAAAGAATAAAGGAAACCTCTGCGGGAACAACATGAGTAACGAGAAACACTGGCGAGTGCTCAGGTAGGACTCAAATACGGACTCGCCTACGCTTATCTTTCAAACCCGAAAAATTTTTGAGAGCGTTCCAAGTGGACAGAAAGAAAGAAAAAGAGAAAAACTTCCATGTGAGCCACCGGCGTTGTCTTAACAGCAGCTAGTGTGTGTGAAGTCGGAGAATTCAAAGAGTATTGATCAGACCTCATCGATTCCCAATGCCAAGTCCAAACACTGCACAAGTGTGTGCTTGTTGTCCACGTCCATTTGGGTTCTTGCGCTCTACTCCGCGTCCACGTGCACACGGCGGCACTCGTGATCCGCTCAGCGACTCAGAAGTGAAAACATTTCTTCGAAGGAATCTGGCTATAGGCATCATTAACATGCAGAGCGATGCTTTGTTGCTCTTAAAAACAAAAAAGGAATGTACAAGTTGGTTGTGAGGAAAAACAGGGACATTTTTCACGCAATTTCACAGAGATAAATGAGATATTTTCGAAGTGAGGAAATGACTGTAACACTCATGCCAGAAATAAAACATAGTGACAAAAAAAAAAAAAGAGGAGAGACTGACACGTTTCAGTTGACATAATCGTCACTGTCTTGCTGCCAAAGATCTCTGTGTTGAGACTTGCAAAATTGATGCTTCTGAGGTCTTTTTGATAATATGCCTTTTCACTCTTGACAGTTTCTCACTTCTAATACGCAGCTTGAAGAGGCTTTCTTTTATATTTTCTTGTTGTTTGGAAAGTGACAGTCACGTCTTTCTTTTGAGAAGACAAATTCTCCGGATTGTGAAATCACAATTCTCGCAGTTAACAGGTATTCAGGTGTGTGTGTGTGTGGTTTTTTTCATTAAACAACACCAAAATAAAGTCTTTAACAAAATTGACTTGAATTTAATCCAATGCTCATTGCTGTAGGTGTAACTCAAATGTTCGTTTGTCTCATGGTCCCCGGGGCTGCCCCGAGGCCGTCTCATACACTCAGCACGCCCTAATCCACCTGACAGTTTGACAGCACGGTGTTATTTATAGAGCTGAACGCTAGCGATGCATGTTTGGCGAGATGGAGCATGAGATGGAGAGGGCGGCATTAATGTACAGTGGTGCAGTAGTGTTTGACCTGCCTCACAGGCAGGCGACCCTCTCCTTTTCTTAGTCTGTTAGCGAGACAGAATTCACTCAGTGTCTGACTGCATAACCACCGCACTCTGCTGTCATACATGTCACTGTGTGTGTGTGTGTGTGCGTGTGCGTGTGCGCCAATCTCCTATATGCTGTGATCACCTCAAGGAAATAATATAACTGCTCTTGAATTTCCATAAAACACCTGTAGCAATGTACAATATTTCACTGTTGTAATTGAATCAGCCAGCGGGAAAATGCAAGCCCAGGCCGAGGCCAGCAGATTCATCAGAGAGCGCTAATATCTGCCTCCTCCTCTCTGCTCGATAAGAGCATTTTGTTTTGTTCGGCAGACAGGGCGAGGGAGACGGCGAGGGAGAGGGGAGCGCTGATGTGTTTGGTTTGAGTCAAGGCCAGTCGGTTCTGATGGCAGCATGAAGGCTCTGCTGCGCAAACAAATTACCGTTCTGTTTCTCTCCCTGACAGAGAAGGAGAGAGATCTCTCTCTGTGCATTTTTCACCTGCCTGATGTTTCTGATTCATTTCGTTTTGATTAACTTGATAGAAATGTAGCGGCAGAGCTCGCCTTATGGAATGTTTTCTATAGCACACTTCGGATGGGCATCTGACCTTTAAAACAGGCCTGGGTTAGTTCAAAGTCTCAGTGTCAACTGGTGAATAGTGACAGGTCTCTGTACTGATGCCATTTCGAACAAGAGTGCTTTTCCTTTCAGTGTGCTGTGTTTGATGGATTGAAAGATTCAGTCTACTGGCTGCAGCTTTCAATGGAAAGATTTGTCTGTGGCTAGTCTGTGGCGCCAGAATGCTAATTTTATGGGCTAACCATAATTGATTTGAGCCAGTTAGTGTTGACATAATCGAATCAATTTCAAGTTCAGTTCAGGATTATTTATACAGCTTCAAATAGAAACAACAGTCCCCCCCCCC
The DNA here is from genome assembly GCA_024447675.2 of Pterophyllum scalare. Lineage (NCBI taxonomy): Eukaryota > Metazoa > Chordata > Actinopteri > Cichliformes > Cichlidae > Pterophyllum > Pterophyllum scalare. The sequence continues at coordinate 17,772 of JAMQGT020007342.1, read as the reverse complement.
CCAAGGCGCTTCATACTGTACTGTAAAGACCCGACAATATTAGAGGAAAAACCCCAGATGATTCCCAATGAGTAATTACTGGGTGATGGTGGGAAGAAAAAGCTCCCTCCTAACATGAAGAGACCTCTGGCAGATCCAGGCTCAGGGAGGAGAAGCCATCTGCTGTTACTGTTTGGGGTGCTGAGGGGAAAGAGCAAAGAAACAGAGGATATAGGGAGAATTCACACCATGGGAGAGAGAAGACTCTGTTTAATGACATGCCACCGTGGTGCATAACCACCTGGGGAGTGAAGAGAAGTGAGTGGAGAGGAAATGCTCAGTGTATCACAGGGAGTCCCACTGCAGTCTGAGCTCCTCAGACTCAGGCTTTACAGTTTCAGGTGTCTTACAACTAAGAGGTGCTTCAGGGTCACCTGATCCAATCCTAACTACAAACTTGATTACAAAGGAACGCTTAAGTCTGTCTCCAAACTGGGAGCACAGGAGAGGGACCTGATAGCTCAAGGCTCTGCCTCCCAGTCTACTTTTGGAAACCCTTGGAACCACAAATAAAGCAGGAATCCGAGAGTGAAATGCTACATAGCTGGTAACAGAGTAGTTATAAATTTGGACGCTGTGTTCGGGTTAAGAAAAGGGAGTTGCACACAAGACCGCAAAGAAACGTCCCCAGTGCTCCTGACGGGCGGTCCGCTGTGCACACACAGTGGCACAGTGCTCACAGCAGTACACCTGTACCAGCTGCTCTAACTCTGTATTAGCAGTGATGCCATAAAATCAAAACAGGGCTTTGTTAGTAATAGGTCATTCAATATTTTTTGATTAACCGTGCACTGCATAAAACATTAAGAATTAATGATGTGATTAATGAAGTGTTTTCTTCATAATGAAAGCCACCCACTTTGGCCAGTGAAAGCTTTTTTAGTGTGAAGCAGCAACAGCAATTCAATTTACATCAGCAGCAACTAAACAGAGAAGTAAGACTGATGTCTGAATAGGCACACACGTTGTGACTGTCCAGTCAGACATCTTGCATTTGAAATGGCTCATTTATTACTGGAGCAGAAGTGTGCGTTCGGGGCTCAGATATTTCACTCACGCGATGAGTAAACAGTCCCCCCCCCTCTGTAGCCTACACGTTAAAGCTGGGGCGGTGGAGGAGGCTGACACAGGAGGCACCACCAGAGAACAGCAGCAGAGCTGACATGTCAGATGGGGAGATTGCACCTCAGGCTTCAGTCACACAGGGTTAGCAATGAATCGGCAACTGCCTGACAACCACTAGTGGCAAGGACAAAGTGTGCATTTTCTGACCAGCTGGTAGTTGCTACGAAATCGATTGCTAAAACCCCATCCATGCAAGCAGACCCGGGCCCCACGGTAACTGGAAAAACAACATGGAAAAGTATGTATCCCACGACCTGACTGTGATTAGTGTGAAGCAGTTTGAGTTGCCTCCCCGAGCTAGCGTGCAGCCTTTAAATTCTAAGCCACAAAAATTCAGAGAGGTGATACTCTTTCTTTCACCCAGTTTAGATGAGACATTGAGTGCAGCGGAGGAGATTTGCACAGCCTGGCCATATTTGGCACCGCAAGCAGGACCACTGCAGCACTGTACGCTTCGGCTGAGCCGTCTCCTGCTGCGAGGCTGCCATGGAAATATGTCATCAGCTGATCAACATGACCAACGTGACCAAGTAGTGGAAAATGAAAACTGATTTGTCTTAATGAGGCTTTACCTTCCCATTTTCTTCTATCGATGGTTCAGCAAAGCAGTGATTTTGTTAAATTTGTTCCAAATATTGCCACATTCCCATCTGTGTGGTGGAGTATCTGGTGATGTCTCCCTGTATGTTAATTTTGTAGCCCCTTTGAGGGTCCTAATGCATTGGTAGTGGGCTTTGGTTGTTCAGGATTAGCATTACCAGTCTATATGGATAATTGACTGGTTTTTATATAGCACTTTGCTGATCTTGCTGACTGCTCAAAGTTCTTCTAACCATGCAGTCACATATCATTTTATCTTTCCTCACATCTGTGGACAAATAAGAATAACCAATTGATCTAATATGCATGTCTTTGGGAGCACCCACAATGAACATGCACACAAAAAAGCCCCAGCTGAGGCTCAAACCTCAAGCCTTCTTGCTATGAGGCACGAGTGCTAGCCACCCCTCCACCATGCCACCTCACACATTTGGCTTTACTCAGACTTAGTATAGATTGTACCTTATGATAACAGGAAACAACATATGAAAGACAGTAACAGCACATGGACAGATTGACTAAGGCCACAGCTGCTAAATATAACTTCCACAGTCTTTACCAACTTTAAGCAACTGACAGTCTCAAAGAGTCAAATTCAGTGATCATCAAAAAGTGAAGTTTACCAAGAAGAATATGAATTTCATAAAGCAAATCTCACTAACAGGAACAGACAGCTACTAAAATAGGTGTGCATGACAGTCATCTGCTGGCAGTCGGAGGATCGTGATTTCTCTGCACAGTCCAGGAATAGACGAGGAATATCAAGTCAGGCTGCACGAGAACAACCCCGGGGTAAGATATCATTATCTGGTTATACTTGAAGATATTATTAGACCCAAATACTGGTAATGTCATAAGAAAACCATAGAAAAAAGTCAAAGTTGTTTCTTGTCCCCAAACAGCAAATTTAAACATTGCTGTAAACTTTTTTATTTTTTTTATTTTATTACTATAAAGGCCATTACTACAGCTTTCAAAGAACCTTTCTTCATAGCTGCACGGGCATAATGCCTGTTTGTGTCTGCTATTTCGTCCAACCTCTGTAGTCGTTTACAGCGCTTGTTTCCATTTATGTTGGCATATCAAAAGCATTGTAAATCGAGATTATTCACCAGCAGCATCCCCAAACTCATATTTCACGGGCCTCCCACTGCTTACCCAACCAACTGAACTCTGCATCATTCACCCTCAGCATGTGGTGGCTGTGAAATGTAGAAACGCATTTAGCAACATTATTAATAACAGCTGTTCTGAAAAGGAAGAATGAAATGCAAAATGGAAGGCGAAACAGCTCAATCAACTCGGTGACCCAGTGGGTTTGAGCTGACTGATGAGACAATTTGCAGCATTTTATGATCCTGTAGCATGTCGTGAAAAATGATGGTTTGGTGGTGTTATCGATAAGTACTAATGCGGGATGATTGCAGAGGGTGAAATTCCTGGTCATCTTGTGGCTCAAAATTACAAAAAACTTTTGAAAATTGTGATTCACGTGGTACTTTAATGGGAAATTTTGCAATAAATTTGAAATAATGATTAAAAATTGGGAAAACATGGTGATTTCTCTTTGATTTAATGAAAACTTTGCCAGCTTTTATGCATGAAATCACTTTACATTTTTGAAAAAGCATTAAAAATTGTTAGTGAGGTTACAGTTTAGGGTAGCATGGCAGGAAAAAAAACAGAATCTAGCCTTCATATTGCTTTGAAACATCACTAAAGTTTGAGTATCTATAAAAGCTGGATGCAGAATTACAGGAGATACAGTTGTGGTAAGTTTACATATACTCATCATGAGCATGTACAGTGTGCAATTGTAAATTTGGGCTTTTATTAATTTCATCGAAGTGCTCTTGTTCCATGGTGGAATGATTGTACAGCATACATCTTTAATTGGGTGCACAAGTTTGAATTCATTTTCCCTGATCCACACAGGGTCAAAAATATACATGCAGGCTCACTAATATTTGGTTAAATCTCCCTTTGACAGTTGCACCCCAACCAAATGCTTTTAATAGCCATCAACAAGCATTTGGACCAACTCTGGGTGGATATCTGACCGATCTTCTTGGCAGAAAGGCAAGAGTTCATCTAAATTGGTTGGTTTCCCGACACGGAGCTGGCTTTTAAACATAGTCCGCAAATTGGGAAGGCTGCTTCTTTATTCTAAAACCAGTTTTGATGTGTTTGGGATCATTGTCCCGTTGGAACGCCCAGATGTGTGTCAGTTTCAGCCATCTAGCTGCTGCTTTAAAGTGAAGTTGAATAATTTGGAGGTAGTCCTCCTTTGTCGTTCTTCCATCCACATTGTGCAATGTACCAGCACCACTGGCAGCAAAACAGAGCAAACTTTTCTCCATGTGGGCAGCTGCAAATTTTCGGTTTAGCTTGAAGCTGTTGATTGTGGCCCAGGGACTTCCCCATTGGTCTGAGAGTTGGTCAATCTAATGAGTGCTGTCAAACAAACCCTTTTTATGCTGGAAAAGACAAACCACCAGTTGCAATGAATCATTATCACTAATTAGAAGTTAGTGGGCCTTGGCCTTGTCGAGTTTAAAGCCAACGTTGAACCCTCAGCACCATTAAAAGATTTAACTGAATGTGTGTATATATTTGAGTCCGTATGCATAATTTTGACGCTGAGAGAAAAACTCAAACTTTTCACCCAATTATTGTTTTTTTGAAGTCCTTAAAGATGAAAATTACCATGACAGACTGTGCATGTTCGTGATGCGTCCACGCAACTGTAAGTCTACGGGAAAATGTCATAGAACAAAGGATTTGACTGCATTTTTGGTTTAAATCACTACTTTCAAGTCTCATTTAATTAAATTCAGTTCAATTCAATTTCATAACGCAACAGAAATCCCCGCAATTAAATATTAATAAAACATAATAGTAACTGTATAAATTATGGTCTCCATTAGAGCAGAAAAGCCCCAGACGGTCAGGCGGTTCAAATCCAGGACCCTGTTGTTGTAATGTGACAGTGCTGACCACTGCACCGCCATAAATTTACCTTCAATGATGTAAAAGTAGTTTGCTAATCAAGCTTGCTAGCTTAGTGCATAACCCTCCCATCCAAATCTGATCACTTCTGGCTCCAAAAATAACACGGTGACGGCAAAAAGACTGATGTCAGTGTTAATATTAATGTTAATATTAAAGCTTCAGATTCTGGAGTCCATAACCAATGGGTGATAATATGGCTACATATTCTTTATGCGAACAGCAGGAGCATGAGGAGTTATCTTCCACTGTTTACTGATAAACTATATATAGATTTTATCAGCATCAGTTTTCCATGTTCTCACTACAACCCCAGTTCCCCCTCTCATCCTCTTTTCCTTTCTTTGTTTTTGTGTTCTGTACTGCTTGCCTACAGTACTAATGCCATGTCAGTCTTGAGATGACATGAGATGACAGCCACAACCCAGCACAACCCCAGTTACATACAGGAAAAACCAGAGGGGACAGCACAAACCTAACGCACACGCGCACACACACACACACACACGCACACACACTCCCATCTTATCCCATCATTTCCAATCCATCAGTAAACAGAAAACAATAAAATGACAGGTCCTGCAGTGATCAAGGTTTGGCGTCAACACCAAAAAAAAAAAAAAAACCCGCACCCCCTTTCCCTCCCCCTCGACCGCCCCTCAAAACAAACATCACGACTGTGACTTTCTGTCGCCCCGCTTCATGGCCCGCAGCACTGTGCAGAGCTTTCTAGGAAACGATTCGGAGCTGCATGCTCCTCCTCGCCTCTTGCTCCACCAGCTTTGCACCGCTCATTGCCTTGGAGTGGGGCGAGGGGTGTGAAAGATTATATATGTTTTCTGTTTATAATCAAGCGTCAACATGCCCATCACACTGACACTGAGTGGACACTGACACTGATCCGGTTTGACTCAGAATCACCGTTGCTGAGTGAGTGGGCACGCAAAATAATTTGTAATAATGAGAAGATCAAGTAAATGTTATCATCACCTCAGCCAAATGATTGCATTTTTTTTTGCAACTAATTATTCCCAGTGCGTTGCCCAGCATTAAACAGGTGAACATTTATGATCGGTAACTGTGCCGGGACACATCACGCACCCTGTCAAAACTGTCACGGCACCAGTCACTGCGTGTTTTCCAGCTCCAGTAGTGTGCCATGAATTCTGCAGTCACACGCAGGGAACTTTTTGTGCTGGATTTAAAGTGTTGTATTTTTATGCCTATCAGCTATTTTAGCATTTCCTGTTCTTTTCGAATTAGTAATCTGTTTTAGTCTTCTACTTAAAACTCGATGTTTAATGTATACGGAACCAGACGGGGGCGAGCACCAGCTTAAACGAGTTTTAAGCTCATTATTTGTTTGAGTGCAGCAGACTCAACACTTTAGAGATGCCATTTGAATTCATTAAACAAATCAAAGATTTCTGTGTTAACTTCCTTTTCACCAGGAAAAAAAAAAAACTATTTTAAAAAAAAGGCCTTTTGTGGGCTTTGACACTCAAGGCTTTAATGGGTAGATTGTTTCCTTGCAATGGTATTATTTGGATGTCAACAGAACAGTTGAAAGCTGGTGTGCTGGGAGCTCCCATTATTTTCTGCGAGGTCTCACTGCAGATTGAAAGGTTTGAGAAATATGCTGTTTGTACAGTTTGCTGGTCACACGAGAGTTTACATTTTTAGGTAAATGCTTTGAAGTACGGCGTATCTGTTTTTTGGGGCTTTGTTTTGTTGTTGTGGCTGAAAAAGTTAGGGTGTAAGCAGTGTTCTCGCTGACATTTTCCATCCTAGAGCTTGAAGACAGGTAGTGTAAATGCTGTAATGTATTCCATCAACGACCAGAATATCCTCAATGGCCAAAAAAATAAATAAAAACAGGCAAAATCTTGTATTTGGTTGTGTGTGATTTGATTTCCCTCAGTTCTGTTTTAAAAAAAAATCTAAATGAAAGTGGATACAACGCTATTTTAGACAACTGTGTGCATCCAATTTTATGCCCACTGTTTAGGGAAGGGTCTATTTTTTTTTTCCTATATGACAATGCCCCTAGGCACAAAGCCAGATCCAAAAATAAATGGTTTTTCCCAGTTTGATGTGGAATACCTGCCTGGCCTACAATGGAGATCACTGACCTTAATGAAATTCCTTTTAGAAGCATGTCTTGCCACTCAGCGCCCATATTGGTAATGCCTCTGGGCTATTAGATCAAGCATCAAGCTCCTATATAAAAGAACAGGGAGAGAGCCATGCATTTTTTTTTTCTAGGGTCACTTGGACATAAACATTGCAGGTATGGAACCTCTTGTAAAATCTCACAAAAATATATTTATAAATTTTGGTGATTTTGGCATTAAAATGGGGTTTAAATGTTTTTTTTACAGGTTTCACGGGAATTTGAAGAATGACAGGGCACCACAAAATACTCTCTCAATACTGAAGCTTCCTCAAACTGTACCTTTTAGGATCCGTGTTTGACCTCACTTATGTCCTTGTGTCCTTTTTCTGCCTGTCTAGGCCACACCATGACCTTAATGTCCTTCTTCTTTACACACTTCTTTGTTGCCTTGGCAGCATGTTTTGCCGTTATCATGCATCATCATCATCATCACCCATCCATGACCCATCTTCAGTGGTCTAGCTGAGGGAAAGAGGTTCTCGTCCAGAATTTTGCAGTACACGGCCACGTCCATCGGCCCCTCAATGTGGCAAAGTGTTCCTCCACCCTTAGCAGAAAAATGGCACCAAAGTGTAATGTTTCCACCTCATGATCATCCTCACCCCATGAGGCAAGAGCCTGCATGGAGCTTCATACCGAGGGCATGCTCATTTTACATTTCCTCTATCTCCAAATAATCACACCAACAGGTGTCACCATCTCACCAAGCTTCTTCCTGATGGTCATGTAGCCTATTCCATCCATGTGCAGGTCTACAATCTTGTCCCTGACATCCTTTGACAGCTCATTGGTCTTGCCCACACTGGTGGAGCAGTTGGAATGGAAGAAATTAGTTCTGTGGACAGGTGTGCTTCATACACACAATGAGTTGAGATCAGGAGATCTCTGATTGATTAATTGATTGATTGCAATCTGTGTGCCAGACTTGGGCACAGAGCCAATCTGTGGGACCCAGACTTCTTTTTGTTGGATGGGATCAAATACTTATTTCAAGCAATGACATGCAAATCAATTCATAACTTTTATGTAATGTGTGTTTTTTCTGGCTTTTCTGTTGATATTCTGTCTCTCTCCATTCAAATGAAACTATCATAAAATTAGAGACTGTGCATTTCTTTGTAAATGAGCAAACTCACAAATTCAGCAGAGGATTAAATACTTATTTCCTCCACTTTATCTCGTAGAGTACAGGTATGATGTTCAAAACAGAAGCTGAAGACATGCCATGTGGACCTGGCTTTGGCTCAAGATGCTGATAATATATCCTCAAACTCAATTGCATTAGTGGTGTCGCTGTGCTGTTGCTCACCTGGGCTAATGCACACATGCACACACTGTCCCTCTGTTGCTCCCTTTTACACTCAATTCCCTGTGCTTCCAGCCACATAATTCCACTCTCATTATACAGGACCAACAGTTTTTAAGGAGCAAACCTTGATGAAATTATTATTACCACTCATAATTGGATGAGGAATGAATGGGTCTTGGAAATGCACGGGCCAAAAAAGCATCACTTGCTGCCTCCTCTTTTCCACATCCCTCGCTCAGTTTCTGCCACCCTCCCTCTCGCTCTCTGTCTCTCAGCCACCCACTGACGCGCACCCTCCCACTTCCTCCGCCGAGCATTAGATGAGTGCTGTGGTCTAATTGCTTTCTTCAGGGAGAGAATTAGCATTAGCTATCCTGAGTGCTCTGGTCTTATGCATAAAGAACAGGCAGCAAGGGCCCAAAGTGGGGGCCAGAGAATCACAGACACTTCTTCCATTAGCCAATCAGTCACACTTTGAAGGTGTTGTATGTGCATGTCAGAAAAGAAGAAAAAAAAAAGCTGCATCAAGTGGTCATACTTTAATAGTTTAGCAACCAAAATTTCCATATTGTTGGACCGAATTTTGCATGTCAGTGGTCACGTTTAGTGGGTGACTTGAAGCAGCAAAACCTACATGCTTATGATCATATTTAATCAGTAGCTTAACAAAAATCTACATACTGATGATCACAGTTAATGGATGACTGCATGTGATGCTATCTTTAACTTCTGTAGCTATTAGGGTTGGGTAACTAGGAATATATCAATTGTCAGCGATCTGCAGAGTGCATAACTGGAAGCTTTTTTTTGTAGGAAATCTTTTGCAATAATTACTTGCTTCAATTTCCACGACACTCGTCCGCCTCCGTAAGAATTTAAAGTGAGTAAATGACAAACTTCTAAATGGCAATAGCAGACCAGAATGGTGCCTATTTTCTTTTTGTTGTGTTGAGCTAGAGTTGGCAGTTGTACGCACAGACTGATGGAGGTTCGTATCATATGTGACGAGCCAATGGATGGACATGGAGACCAAGCATTGTTTGTTTGATAAGTGACCAGCAGTGTGGAATCTCATTTTCCCGTGTCTGACAAAATTCTGAGCTAATAAGCTGTCCCAGAGTCCACACTAGATTTTGCTAGTTCTCATCTGACACTACACTGCCTAGACTGATTATTTAATAGCAGATATTATTCACTCAGAGGCTGCAATGTGCTTTTTATGACAGTATCATTAAGATCCTTTGGCTTGCCTGTTTAAACCAAAATTAATCGCAAATAGGTTATTGTGTATTCTTTCCCAATTATTGTGTGTTGGGTGGTGGGGAAATGCGGCTGCACACACACCTCCGCTTGTTGGAAAATTTTACCATTCCACCCAAATCAGTGGCAAATAGAAGTACTAGTCTGTTATAGTGTTGAAGTGTAAGTATTGTACTTCATTGTCAGATGTCACTTTGAAAGTGGTTAAAATCAATTTATCATGGCAGTCAAAAAAATTAGCCTAGTGGTGTAGCTGTTGTAGTATTTTGTCTTAAAGTGGTCATTAAAGGTGCAGTGTGTAACATCTCACCACTAGAGGTCAGTAGACTGCAGATTGCAGTCAGTCGAGTTCTGTTTTCTTACCCCTCCCAATTCAAGTGCGCAGTCCGAGCTACGGTGGCCGCTGTAGGACAAACAACTCTGGCTGCTGTTCATCTGCAGTGAGTGTAGACTGTCAGTTTACTTCAGCTAGCTAATACGAGTCTACATCAATTAGAGCCCTGACCCCAGTTCAGGAGATGAGGCTTGGGGTGAGGAGCACGAGATGTCATTTTAGCCGGTCGTGTTGTCTCTTTCCTTGTGTTTGCTTTTGGTGAAGGGACCCCATTCAGATGATAAGACATAGGTATGATCCTTCATATCTTGACTCTGAAGGTGCAGACACGAACTGAAAGTTGCCTCCATGGCACACGAACCCCTACACGTTCTCTTCTCCTCCGCCTTCGGCGTGCTACGTAAATGGCTGGCCTCCAGCCACGTCCATCTCGGCCTCTGTATTCAAGATTGCAGGGCAAGATATCGGCTTCCGCAAACCAGCGCCCACTCCTATGCACTTAATTCTGCGTTCAGGGGAATGCATCAATTGTTGGAAGATGTAATTACACACTAATTAATGTGTATTCCTGAGGGCAATATTCTTTTTATCTATTAAATAAACTAAAAAAAAAGACTGACTGTACCTGTAAGTTATAGTTTTCATATTAAAGATAAAAATTACTAAAAAGTTTTATATATATATATATATATATATATATATATATATATATATATATATATATATATATACATCAGTTGTTAAGTAGCCTCATATTGTCCCCAGATTAGATTTAGTGTCTCAGTCTGCTGTTGTGACACACAGGCTGACAGCTGTGGCTGAGCTACAGCAAGGACATTGGCAATCCTAAGAGTACAGAGCTGTTTGTTTTTAATAACATGCCAGAACAGAGGGATGTACAGAGGGGGAAGAAGGATGAAGGGTGGATAAATAACTTCAGCATACAGAACATCCTGCCTCCTTTTTCTGGTCTCGGGGCTTTAAGTGGACCTACCAATATACTGGCTCATGACACCGGTTACATTTGGATAAGAAGTAAACAGCACGGCATTATTTTTCCCTGCTTGTTTTTTTTTGTTCTCCAGATTACATCCTGAATTGGTATTTGGTGCGCTGTCTGGGATCTGTCCAGTTAGACAAAAAAAATGCAAGATGCTGCAGGTTCTAAGAGCGTCACAAGAACAAAGGAAATATGAGCTGTGATTGATTACAATGAAGCAGCAGGCCAAGCTACTTATTATTTTTCCAGGATCCTTCCATAATTCTTCTCTTTCCCTGCTAGGTGGACTTTGAGGTAGATTTGTTCAAGTTTGGAAGTTTCCATAGGAATGCATTATTTTTCCTGATCCTGAGCCTAACACTTTTGCTATTATAGACTATTAATTGCTGCGGATTTAAAACTGACCTCACGATCCACTTTGTGTCAGTGAATGCAATCCTCCCGATGCTCCACATATCCACCCGTCCATCTGAGATGCCATTTAAATGCCTACAAGAAGCCAGGACACTATAAGTCCTTCAACATCTCAGAAAACCTTTTAATAGAACAATGTCCTTAAACTTGGAGAGGCCGAACTTGAGCTTTGAACACATTTCACTCTGAATATGTGTCCTAACCTTTCCCAGGATGGACAATGATTTCTTTCAGATATGGAAGTTGAAACCAGTGTGGCTAGGGGCCTCCGCCAAATGTTCCTAGCTCACCCTGACTACCAATTAGGGTTAACCAGATCTTTCCTCCAGCCTTTCCCTCTGTCTGATCCAGCACATCAACACCTACTGTATGCACCTCTCTTCTCTCTGTGCCGCGGGCAGTACTTCAAATTAGATCACATGATTTCAGGGTGTCTTTGAATTTTTAAAGACTGACTATTGTTGCCAGTCCAGCTGCCAACAACCTCAGCAGCAACAACAAAAATCTAGCTACGAAGCCTGAGAGGCGAGGAATAGTTCCATCTTGTGACTACTGAGTGCCCACATTTGTTTTATGCATGTAATTTTATGTATGTGTGCATATGTGCGCACCTGAGGCTCTGTGTTGTTTGGTTGTTGTCGAGCAGAGCCTCGGTCTAATTGAGCAGGCATCAGACTTTGATTAATATTGTTGATGAGTGCTGCCAGCAGGGGTGAAGACACAGAGAGGAAGAGCTGTCAGACAAGCACCCAGGTAACATCCTTCATTCCCCCCGCCTCCTCCAGGCTCTCTCCCTGTCTGTGCTCACAGGAAAGGTTTCGGTGCCCCACTGGTTCACTGTTGATTACACCATTGTCTGCTTAGGCTGCTGAGTGTGCTCCAATTAATAGAGAATTTACCTTCAGCGATGCTGTAACTGTGAAGATGCAAGTTATGAGCTAAGCTCAAATATATTCATTTGTGGGAAACAGCCTCAGCTACAATCTGAATGTCAATAATGAACACTAATCATTAAGTAATTTATTATTAATGCTCACATATTATAATAAGTTGACCCTGCAAAGCGTTGTGGAGGTGTCCACCATCATTTATCAAACACAATATATGGGAAAATAAATGTAATAGTCTGAAGACGAGACACTGTTGGCAACACTATGATTTTTTTTTTAAGTCATTCACTTGTCACTTTTAAGTTTTATTTTTTGGCATTTTGGCTGTAAGTGTCATGATTAACCAGCTCTGCAGACTCCAGAGCCGATATGGCAAAATGTTCAAGGTATTTATTGCAATAAATGAGTTTGATAATTAACACAGGAGATATTTGCAAAAGGGGAAACGGTTTGAGCGGCCAAGAGAATGAACGGCAGGGAGACAGTGGAGCGTGGGCGGGCAGCAGTGGCAAACAGTCGCCTTCCTTACAGGAGAAATCCAAAGGAAAAGCCAGGAAGTTTGAAGAGTCCAAACCAGAGGATGGACTCCGTCAACACACTGAGGCAGAACTAAGAACAAGGTGACTAAAGTAACCAATGCGTGATGAGCAATCAGTAAACCAGAGACTGGCGTTACCACTGAATTAGCTGTATGAGGAATGGGTGGATGAACGGGTTTTTAAGTACACACCAAGTCAGACGAGCGAACCGTAAATAGGTCTGCTGCAAGAAACTCAGCCAGAGACTGACTGAAAGACTTGCCTCCAGGTGGGCCCCACGGGAGCAGGAAAACATGCCCACCTGAGGAAGGTAAGTGACAGAGAGAAGAGAGAGAGCAAAAGAGAGCCAGAGCAAGAGCAGGAGGAAGAAAGCGAGGAGGGCAGGATACTGCCACGATCACAACAATAAGATCTCTTCTATCAGACTTGTGGACAGACAAATACAAATTTAGGTGTTTAATTAATGAAATGCTGCCCATCACGCCATAATGCCTAAACCATGGCGTTCACATTGGTTGAATGTAAACAACAATACAAGAGAATCCTCCTGCGAAGTAACTGGGACACTTTCCAGCAGCTAACTGGGCAGCAGGACTGCACCATAAACAGGACAATTCCTCCACATTTTTTTCTTGCCACTCAGTTTAGTGTCTTTGTTTGCCTGGAAAAAAAAAACCTGAAGATAAGCTGCGCTGTGGTTTGGGAAGTCTGATTGTATCCATGTTTTTTGAAGCACATAACCTGCAGTCATGGTATTCCCTCTGAGTCTCAATCAGGTCTCTGTGAGCGTCCGTTCTGTTGTCCAAGACTTCCAATTCCCCATGATGACAGCTGGTGCATCTCACCTATTTTTAGCTCCTCGGTTAGCTTCGGCTCCCCGTTCCATATCACTGACATGCTCAACGGCATCAGTCGGTCCAGTTTGGAACCAGTGTAGCTCCTCGTTGGCCAAAAGACAAACCAACAAAAAAGTGTAACGAAGTCGTTTTTTTCTTACTAATAACTAATATGAAGAGCTGAATAAGGAAATGCTGAAAAGAGTGAAAACAACAAATTTTCTTTGTTTGTCTGTTTGTTTTTACAAATACCAGGGTCCCATAGAAAACGTGTGGAATGATCCACTCCACAGATTTACAGGCATAAATCTCCACTTTTATACCCTCTTACCTCCTGTGTGTAACTGACCGGTTTGCTTCCTGTCTGTATTCAGAGGGAACATTGTATCCCAAAAACACGCCTTAAATCGACTTCTGATTGCTGACAGTATTTTTATTTTATTTTTTTTATGTTTAGAGTAAAATTAAAAAGATATCTAAAATTCCCTGGAATTGCTGGAATCTTAGATACCGGCAATTTTAATCAAATGTTTTGCTCCTGCTTTTATCCACTGTTCAGATTATTGTGCCGGCAACATTTCCACTATGGCAGTTATTCGCACATTCCAGTATGTGCTGCTTTATTTGCAGAAAACAGCATACAATTTCATTAAAAAAATTGTAATAATACGATCAATGAATCCTGCTGGTATTGATTAGCTAACATGTTTACTGTGTTCACCTGCAGGGCCTCCGCTTAATTTAAACTTGTACAGCTGCAGTGGCTTCATTTGCGTTTACTGATGTGGTACACATTTCATTATAACTGCCATTTAAATTCATTATAATATCCATATTTATCGTTATTATGGTTTATTTTATGTTGGTCATTGCCATTCTCAGAGTCATGCTGCTATAATAACTTATTATTACTCGTAATTCCTTTTAATATGACACAGAAGGCCTCTCTTTAGAAAGTGATTCCAGAGGGACTTCACTAAGCTCTCTGTGTGAGTGTGCATGATCATTTATGCATGTGTTTGTATGCGTGTGTTCTCATTAATGCATTTGTGTCTATCACAGCTATCTTTATCACCCAGTGTGTACGTGTGTGTCTGTGCTCTTTACTCGTCTTATCATATAATTAAGTGGCATTTAATAGACTGTTCTTAAACTCAGTGATGCCTTCACAAACAGGAGAGGAGAGGCTTTACAGTATGTAATCAGTTAAATTGTCAGTGGATATTAACATTATCTGCTTTCCTCCGTAATGTGATTTCTTTATTATGTTTCAAATTTCATTAAATGGCAATATCTGCACCAGAATAATTAAGCAAATATTGTCCCAGAGATCCTGGAACGCCAGCGTTTATGACACCCCGTAAAAACATTAATAAAGCAGCGATTCCTGTTGAAAGAAGGTAAACATCAAGCCACGCTATGTCGCTCTCAGATGGCATATGAGCGAGTACGGAAAGATCAGGCGAGGAGCAGGGAACAGCGACGATGAAGGAATGAGAAGACAGATTATGTTTGACAGACAGAAAAAAAGGAGGGGGAGAGCAGCCATGATGAGAACAGCTGAAGAGGGGAAGAAAGGTCACAGGCGGATGAGAAGGAGACGGAGTGGAAAAAAGGGAAACAGGGTAATAATGACTGGATGATGACAGACTGTGGTGGATAACAGTGATTGGACAGAAGAAGGGATGGATGCCAGGCTGCAACAGAGAACAGAGGCAGAAAAATAAGCAGAAGGAGTCGGGGAAGGAACTTCGGTGTGAGGAGGAAGCAACGGTAGCGGAGGAAGAAAGGGAGGATCCCAACAAATGTGAGATGAAGAGGATTAAGGGATTGCACACATCAAGGAGGGGGAAGAAAGATGTGTAGGGGAAGAAGAAGGGGTGATTGAAGGTGGGTGGAAGCAAAAGAGGGGAGGAGGAGGCGGACCGAGCAACAGAGGAAGGGACGACGGTGCCGGAAGAGGCCTGCTAAACCTAGATAGCACACGGGAATGGCAGGAGAAAATGCAGAGTGAAGTCTTGAGGACTTTAGGGTAACTCAGATTTAATTCTCCCCATAGGCACCCCAAAGATTGCTCCCAGAGGGACCAATCGCACCGACATAATGTGAGGAGGTTCACATAGGTTTGAGTGCAGACGGCAGGCCAATGGATCATGCTTGACTAGCTCCCTCGCTGACAGAACGATATGGAAGGATGGCGGCAACGTTCAGGCCAATTAGAGGAGCTCCGAGCCAGTTTTTAGTGTGAGATGAAGCTGAGCTCTGCCTCTGCTGGCAGACTGGGTGATGGATCTCAGACGCACACACACACACACACACTCATGCACACGCATCACACCCAACACGAGGTGAGAAGGCTAGTGAGTCTCCATCTGGACTGTCCGCAGATATCTTTCTTTTTCCCTCCCTCTCTTCATCTCTTTTGCCTCTGTGCACACAGGGATGTTCTCTGTCTCCATCCAAATTTGGCCGGAGCTTGGCTTTGCTCCCTGTTTAATAAAACCAAAGCTACACATGGCCAGAGAGGAGAACCGCAGGATGGATGAATGGTTGGATGGATGGATGAGTATGTGGGCGGGGGGGGGGGTGCGAGACATCGTCGGGCTTTAATATGTCCTCTCCCTCTCATATCTTTGCTTGTTTTAATATGAATAGCTACTTGTGGAAGGGAATGAATTCATAGCTACAAGCAGAGCACTGCTGGCTGCAGCACTGAGTGGCAGCCTCCATATGTGCCAGGGCTGCTTTGCAGAGGATATAATAATAAACCCCTGTGGCAAATAAAAGCAACTGGGATAAAAGTACATGATATCATAACAAAAATTTCCCTTCCCACTCCCAACTTCCTTTTTCATTCTCTCTGTTTATTCTTTACTGTCTTCATTCTCAGAGTGTTTTACTGTGAAGAGCCGACTGCCCCCTGTTCATTCGTTTGTCTCTTCTTTCCCTCCGCTACAGGTCTTTATTTCCATAGACACCGTTAACAGAACATGTAGCCACATCTTCACTGTTATATTAAATTACATGAAATCGAACTCAAATGCATCGTTCCCTCCTTTTTTTTTTAAAATGGTTTTGTTTTTTTCGCAGCAGCAGCAGCCGTGCTCGCTGCGGTGAAAATCAGCTGAACATAAGCTCTAAGCACGAGCTGAAAATATACTCGGTTCAGTAACGTGACTTATTTGATTATATTCACAAACTCCTCTGGAGAATTTGACAAATCAAATTTCCCAGACTCTCTGAGTTTTGTGGCCAAAAACTTCGTAATGTTCCAGAAATAGCATGACCCCGTCCAGATTACATTTTGCAGGTTTTATCACTAAAAGAATAGAAGAAAGTTGTTTTTTTTCAAAAGGAATCGGTTGTTTCCACTGATCAGCCACATTAAAACCAGCTGTCAGCTCTCTCGTGTCCATTCTCCGTGGGAGCACTGGGATATATTGCAGTAGATGCAGGATGGGCGCTTTGCAGATTATGCTTAAAGTCATAAAAAAATCAAAAAGGGGAGACCAAGTGGAGCATCTGTGGGTGGGCGATCAGATTTCTGAATCCTGATGTGCTACAGAACACAGAGACATTGTTTAGGCCGTTGGTTCAAAGCAACATTCACATAACTGCAGGAACCCAAAGTATTTATGCAGAACTCAGCATTTAACTAAGAAAACCGGTTGTGTTCTCTTCACCTGTGAGAGGTTTTAGTGAACAGATCTTTTTCATCATTCGTGCCCATCCCCTTAATTCTTAGACATTTAATAAAAATGAAAAAGTTCAGTTTTGATGCAGTGATTCGACACTGCTTTTAAGTTTGAGCTCCAACTAGCCAATAGAACATATTGCACTGCAGGGCCATCTATTAACCCAACTGGAATCTAGCTTCACAGAAAAGTTGATACTTCGCAGGACTTTTCAAACATGTAGGTTTAGTCTGGTTTAGTGAAGTTGAAGAGCAGCAGTTTCCAAACCGTCACTTTATACAGTTTAATGAAAAAAAAGTATTCCTGGGAGAGTGGACTAAAATACTGAGTAGTTGGCCTTTTGCAAGTGTGCTTTCAACATGCTGTTTACTAGAGCTCACCGTGCAAACATATTATTGCAGAAATATCAGCTGAGAGGAGATTTTGGTTTGCATTTTTCCAGCTGAATAATATACATATATATATATATATATATATATATATACATATATATATATAGCATGTTAGCAATACTAAAAACTGAACCAAGTACAGTTACACAACATA